>PVKP010000700.1:154882-179648 GCA_004027715.1 Plecturocebus donacophilus
GGGGGTAGGGAGTTGGGGAGGGATAACATGGGGAGAAATGCCAGATATAGGTGGTGGGGATGGAGGCAGCAAACCACATTGCCATGTATGTACCTATGCAACAATCCTGCATGATCTTTATATGTACCCCAGAACCTAAAATTCAATAAAAAATATGTATGTATATATATTTTAAAACCACTGCAGCGAATTATGAAGCATTGCTGATTCTTAGACATAATAGATTTTCTGAATTCTTTTACAACAAATTGCCGCTCCCTGTTACTCTGTCAGCCTCAGGGAATCGGGTCAGTGTTGTGACTCCCCAATGAGGACCCACAGCTTCAGCTTCTCTGTCTTAGCTTTGCTGGAGCCTCTTCGCTCAAGGAAACCCCATCTACAGATTCGAAGCCTCCCACTGGAGAGGCGAGGTCAGGGCATGGTCGTTTGAGTATGGAAATAGTGATGGATTTTATTGCTCCACTTTATAGACAAGTAAACTGCAGTCATCACCTCCACGGTCACCCACAGTCAGGAGTAGACCTGAGCGTGGGAGCTGGACCCTGGGCCCTCATCCTGAGCTCCTCCTGGACCCTGCAGCTTCTCCATTCAGCCTCTCCATACAGCCTCATGTGTAGGGAGCCTGGTGCCACTCTTCATCCCCCCAGGAACTCCCTAACCCTGGGGCCTCCCCTGCCTGCCCCAGATTCAGGTCAGAAGGCAGCACTGCCTGCAGAGCCCTGCATTCGGGCTAGGCTTTTCCCCCAGGACCAACTTCAGGGGGCCCAGGGGAGCAGCACCACCCAGCTCCCACAAGCCTCCTGGGTCACCCCCTTTCCCAGGGCACTATCTGTTCCCCAAGGACCTCAGAGGCCTCTGAACACACCTGGCCTCTGTGTATAGGGGACAGGGGACATGTGTGTATGGAGAGGGAGACAAATCTTTGTGTCCCTGGCTGCCTTCCTTTGGCCACCAGAGCCAAGTACTTCCAGAGGTACAGTGTCCCAGGGTGCGCTCAGAATTCAGTCTCCAGTACCCAGAGTTCTCCCATGTATCTCCGGGAACCCCAAAAGAACTCATCTCTGATAAGCCAAGCGTGCGTGCATGGTGGGTAGCTGTGTGGCCCAGCCCTGCGTGGCCCAGGTGGGCGCCAGGCTGCAGAAATGAGAGCACAGCACAGCACTTCCTCCCTCAAAACCCCCAGCACCTCTCTGGTCAGCCAGCCACAGCCAGGTGTGGTGGGAAGATGCCTCACTGTCTCTGACCTCCCTGTCCTCATCCATCCATGTGTCCAAGGCAGAGTGGCACTGCCTGTCTGGTGGGCTATTGGGAGGATGGGCAAGAGGCCCCTGCAGCCTTGCTGGCCAGCACAAACAGCACAAAGCAGTATTGCTTTCTTTTCTTCTTTTTTTTGAGACGGAGTGTCTCTCTTGTTGCTCAGGCTGGAGTGCAGTGGTGCGATCTCAACTCACCGCAACCTCTGCTCCCAGGTTCAAGCGATTCTCCTGCCTCAGCCTCCCAAGTAGCTGGGATTACAGGCGCACACTACCATGCCTGGTTAATTTTGTATTTTTAAATAGAGATGGGGTTTCTCCATGTTGGTCAGGCGGTCTCGAACTCTGAACTCAGATGATCCACCTGCCTCGTCCTCCCAAAGTGCTGGGATTACAGGCGTGAGCCACCGCACCCGGCCAAAGCAATATTTCTTTATCCCTTCCTCCTTTCCACCTGGCTGGCACCTGACCCTTCCCCTTTCTGTCCTCAGTGAAGATGAAGAACAACATCCACTTCCAGCGGGTTAGCTCGGGCTTGTCCAGAGCACAGCTGGTCCCCTGCCCAGACCCCTGGAGGACACTGTGGGCCCCTTCAGGTCCCTGCAGTGATAGCCAGACCAGGAACAGCAAGCCTCTCATCCTTGCTTCCCCTCCCCCTTTTTCTCTCTTAACACATGGGCTTCTTTACCAGTCTTTTAGAAATGTTTCAGTGATTTTACCTTTAGACATAGGCAATTAGTTTTGTTCAAAAGCATGAAGTTCCAACCTTCGCCAGCTGAGATAAAAAGCAAGCCCTTTGCATCCTTGTCTCTTTAACAAGCAAAGCCATTTCCAAAGAGGCCAGCTCATCGCAGCTACATCTGAAACACACTGGGTCGGCAAAGTTTACCATGAAGGGTTTTTTTCAAATTGTTATTTAAATCTTTCATCCATATAAAGTATATTCACATCTGAATCTTGGAAAATGGATTTTGTTTCTCCTTTAGGAAACACACCTTTTTTATTTAAGCTTTTGTTTTTCTCCAAGGTATGACAAATAACCATCTTACCCTGTGAGTCATATTGTCCTGATTTCATAGAAAACAGGTGCAGTATTAGATACAGACGCAGAGAGGGTCAACCCACAGCTGTGGTTTTTGGGTCTGTGGGCAGGACTTAGAATAGTCCCTGTTTCCCAGAGGGGGTATTAGCAGGCAATGAGGCAACACTTAGGTTAGGAGCACTTCGCACAGGGCCTGGTATATACTCAGTGCCCAAAAAGGTTGGTTTGTAGAATTAGCGATTATTTTGAGAAATAAACTCTGGCCTTGCTGGCCTGTGCTCTCTGTGGCGAGAAGCCTGATGGGGCGTGATGGTCTGCGTGGCTGTCTGCTTCCCAGCACTGTCCCTCCTCGGGCTTCTGTGAGGCCTGCAAGGTGGAGGGATTACCAGCACCCCAGAATTCTGCCCCGACTGACCAGCCCGCCCACAGGATGTAAGTGAAAGGTGGGCTCTGAGCTGTAGGCGAAAGGAGGCACTTGTCCACTGGCCGGGAATGCCGTTTCCCTCTAGTAATTGTCCTGATTGAGGCTGTTCTGCTCTCAGATTTCTCAGAGGACAGAGGGGTCAGCCTCCCGCTCCTGGCCTTCGCTTTCCTTCCTAACCCAGAAACATGTGGGTCAGCACCTTCGTGACCGGGATGGATCCTGGAAGCGTGGGCCACGAGAGCCTTTGGAAAGGGATGCAGGCATTGTTTCCACACCAGCGTTCATGATATTTCTCTGTGCATGGATGGATGGCCCTCGAAGAGCCCCAGAAAGCAGGCTGAGCTCTCCTGAAAGGGGGCAATCCTTGGTCTTTCTCCTTTTGCCAAAAGATCCTGGATAAATGAACTGAGAGAGATGCCAATCTGGACCAGAGATGCTGTCCCTGCCGTTTGAGGCCACCTGGCTGTGACGGGGCAGATGACAGTCCCAGGACAGTCAGAGGAGGCCACTTGGGAGCCTGTATTTTAGACAGAAGCAAAGAAGCTGAGAGGTGCAGCGAGGTGGGACACCTGCATGCTGAGAGTCTCCACCTCCCCAAGGCAGGACAAGTCACAGCAGAGGCTGCAGGGGAGGGTCTCGACTTTGGCTGGAGGCTTGGGAGTCTCCAAAGGCAGTGAGCCCAGAACACTGACTGTGCAGACTACTGGATTTCCGGAGAACACTGTGCTTCACCTGCCTGTGTCAGATACATTATTCACAGAACTTTCTCCAAAGGAGGTTTGCCATGTTAGTCAGGCTCTGGGAGAAGTAAGGAGGTATCCTCGCCATCATCCTCATCAACATCCTCACCATCATCCTCATCATCATCCTCATCATCATCCTCATCAACATCCTCATCATCATCCTCACCAACATCCTCACCATCATCCTCACCATCATCCTCATCATCATCCTCATCAACATCCTCATCAACATCCTCATCAACATCATCGTCATCATCCTCATCAACATCCTCACCATCATCCTCACTATCATCCTCGCCATCATCCTCACCATCGGTTAAATATGGGATCTGGATCACCCTGCGCCTGCCCAGTCCCTTCTGCGACCTCAGGTGGCCTCTCTCCTGGCAGGCAGAAGGGACCCTTTGGTCACACATGGCGACACTTGGAGATTAGGACCTGGAGCGTATCGTTGAACCCACTGCCAGCCCCAGGCTGGGAATTGCAGATCTGCTCTATCTTTTCTTTCTCCAGCTGCCCTTGAAGGTCAGGGAATCTGCATTTCTTAGGAAAAATGGGGCAAAGGTGAGATGGTACACAGCACTGCTGGCCTCGGCTCAGCCCTGTCATGTGGACAGGTTGCAGAGGGTCACTGACCCTGCTGCAGGAGACTCGCCCTCAGCGCCCAGCAGAAGGGACAGCCCTATTCTACCCCTGGACCCCACTCCCTCAAGCATGGCTGAGTGGCTCACAGGGCTCCTTGGCTCTCAGTTCTGATGCCTTCGTTCCCAGAACATGAAGCCAAGGCCAGGAGCCGGAATCTGCCCCCAGGAAGAAGCCTCCATCCCTGGGGAGGCCTTGAGACCCTCTGGGATGCAGCCTAGTCCCCACCCATGACCACTCTCTTCCACCCTGCCCCAGTCCAGCCCTGGCCACCCCAGACATCTGGCCCTTCTCCTGAGTGCTGTCCCTCTGGCCTCATCTGTCCTCCTCCCGGAGTGCTATCCTGCTCTGTCTCTGTTCAGGGTCCCCCCGAGGCCTCCCACTGGAATGTACCTCCACTTTTCAGTTGCCTTTTGCCCCCCATGCCCCGTCCTGTGGTTATTTACCTTACGGGGCCGTCCTTCCTCTTGATTGCAGACCCCTTGGAGGCAGATAAGGGGAGAGTTTTCATTCTCCAGCTCCTAACTCCGAGCCCACTGGGCCGCTGTGCTGTGGTCCATGTGAGGCATCAGAGGCCCCATGCGGAAGCCTCAAGGGGACTCAGGGCCCCAGCTGGGGGACAGAGCACCTCAAGAATCCTTCCAACCAGCTGCAGGCTCCTAGTTCTTGGTGACATAGTGGATGGGAGACCGGCCTGCAGGTTTCCAAGCTGCTGCCTTTCTCTAACACGTGGGCGCGTCCTGGCTCCCGGCACTGCTGTTCCCCACCAGCCCTGACCCAGCGCCCTCTGTCAGCCTGGCCTGTGAGCATGAGCACCAAAAACCAGGAAAGTCAGTCGCCAGCCCACGGAGCATCTGAAGCAGGTGGCACAACTGACCCTCTCAGCCCAGACCTCGCTTACAGCAGATGAGAAGGATGCCGTCGGAGAACCAGGTCGGGATGCCCAACCGGCCGACCTTCCTGCGGGCAGTGCACTACTGAAGGCCCATGGGGCTCCTTTCTCTGGGAGAATGCCAGACTCCAGCAGAAGCTTTAGTCTATTTCTGAATAGAGAAAATGTGCTGGAAAATGTCTATTTTCCAGCTGAATAACAAGCCATTGGAGAAGAGGAGGATGAGGAAAAGACTTGTGTCGAAGTTGAGCTGAGACAGGACTGTAAGCCCAGGCCTGCCCAAGGCCCCCCAGTGGGCATCCTGGGGCTGGGGCTTGAGAAGCTGCCAGCTTCCTCCACCCACCCGCCTGCACAGGCAGCTCCTGGGCATCGATGCTATAGCAGTCAGACCCGCCCAGGCTGTTTCTGAAAGAGTTTTGTAGAGAGATTGCTCTGCAGGGGGCGGGGACAGGACACTGCCCTCCATCCCCCAACCAACCATCACAGGAGGACACAAAACCTTGAAGAAAGACCCAGGGGGCAGGCATGGGCACAGACCCCAGTGGCAACGCAGGCTCCTTTGTGGAAACGGCAGAGGCGCCCGGTGTGGGCTTCCCTCACTCCTCCGAGCCCCTCCCAGGAAGACGTGGTGGCAGAGACCATGTCCACTCAGCAAACACCACCATTCACCATGCTGAGTTTGCAGTTTCCCACAGCACGGCTGCTGCACTGGCGAACAATGGGGCCACGCCGTTGTAATAACCAGCCCTTGCCTGATGAGTTACAGTTTACATGACTTACTCATTTATGACCTCGTGAGATTCTCTTATTTCACTAACTGGGAAGCAGGCACATAGAGGTTAAGTGGTCTGGAAAAGGCCCTCCTCTGGGGATGGGGGAAGGAGAGAGAGAGAGAGAGAGAGAGAGGATGAGAGGTAATGAGAAAGAGAGGTAGAGAGAGATGTGAAACTAGCTGAGGTTTCAGGCTCTGTGGCCGGGGCCCTTCAGAAACTGCCTTGAGCTGATGTGCTAGAGAGCACCCACATTGCCAGCCTGTGACACCTTACTTTTTCATGGTGATTCCTTCAAAAACACCCATGGAGTACCACCTCTGTGGCAGTTCTGGGACAGCAGGAGGTCAGAGACCTGCATGAGAGTTGGCCCCTGCCTTGAGCTGTGCCACGTGCATGGATAATCCTGCCAGAAAGCTCTTTCTGAACATCTCTGAACGCTGAGAGTTGGCATTGCCAGGGGAGACTCCTGGTCGCTTGTATCCTATTCAGGTTCTGTAGGTTCCCAGGGCTCTGTGCTCTCTCCCCCCACAGGCCTCCCTCAGCTCCGAAGCCCCCTTTGACTGGCTGACTCCCCTTCTCCCCAGGAAGCCCTTCAGACCCCTCTGGATAGGGGCAGGCACCCGGCCGGGCATCATTAACACATGGTGTGCTTCCCCAGCCTAACACCACAGTTGCATTCTAGTTATTGAAGTCTTTTCTCTCTCTGGCTGAATCACAAGCTTTGGAAGTGGGGAGGTGGGAGGAGGAGCCAAAGGCAGTGTTTGTCTTGTTTGATTGTCTCTCCAGATCCTGGCAGTCAACTCTTAGTAACCAATACTGAATGAATGAATACACAAGCCAACCAACAGGTACTCTTGAGTCTGCAGTCTCCCTCCACTGGCAGCTGAATGGATTTCTTTGAGATCAAAAGTGTGGCACAAACCTATCCACAAAAGCTTAGCCCAGCCATCATCACTTTTGGGGGTCTGATCCAGGGTGGGCTGCACGCAGTGAGGCGGGGGGCACAGCTGGCCAGCGTCTCCTCTGTCAGTCACACCTCTGAGCAGAGGCTCCGTGGAGGAGCTGCAGGCTCAGCGCTGGGTGCCCTCTGCTCTGTGGGAGACAGCGAGAGGGCTGTGCTGTTTCCGGCATTCCCAACACTCCCATTGCTTCACGTTACTGCTGAGCCCCAAGAGCGGATGGATGGAGCCGCGTCGTGTGGGCCCTGCTGTTTTCCTGCTCAGGGTGTTTCGGTTCTGTCTACCATACTGATCTTTTGCATGGCCCTACCAGATGGTCTCTGATAAAGCACGTCTCTTCTGAGTGAGCAGTAGACTTTGGGGACCATGAAGTACCTGTGAGTGTGACTCTGCCAGATGAGGGGCAGGTCCAGCCATCAATCGGACCTGAGCAAAGCGTCATTCCTTACCTGGCTCAAGTGTGAATCTTCAGGGCAGCAAGATGTGGATGAGACTAGGTAAGGGGAGAAGCAAGATGTGTTTTGTTGAGAGAAGGAAGAAAAGAGTGGGTCTCATGACAGACGGCTCAGACATCTGAATCTTGGAGGGCCCCCGGGCTCAGTTCTGACCATGCCACCCCGTCTCTCTGCATCCTCTCCAGGGGACCGTATTTCCCTCTTCAACAGAGACAGCCTTGTTTACTGCTAGTTGTCTCCATGTCCTGTACACTTTCACATTTGCTTCATAGTTTTCATCTTAGAGAAATTGAAAATTAAACTTTTTTTGACACGGAGTCTCATTTCATCGCCCAGGCTGGAGTGCAGTGGCGTAATCTCACCTCACTGCAACCTCCGCCTCCCGGGTTCAAGCAATTCTCCTGCCTCAGCTTCTTGAGTAGCTGGGATGACAGACGCCCGCCACCACGCCCAACTAATTTTTGTATTTTTAGTAGAGACGGGGTTTTACCGTGTCGGCCAGGCTGGTCTTGAACTCCTGACCTCAGGTAATCCACCCGCCTCAGCCTCCCAAAGTGCTGGGATTACAGGCATAAGCAACCGTGCCCAGCCAAAAATTAAACTTTTAATATTGAAGTGATATTTTGCGTTAACAGAACCCAGGGAGGTCCTGTAGGCTGCCCCCTTGGCCCTTCCAGCTTCTGCTATGATCTCCTCCTAGGATGGAGACACCTGTGCAGGGAACAGTTTCGCTTTAATGATGACTAAATCTGGAAGATGACAGCCACAGCCTCCTCTCTTTCACCACCCTTTCCTAACACGGTGTCAGTAGCACTTACCTTTCAAGGACAACAGGAAGGTTAGAAGAGAGTAAGTGCCCCTGGACAAGAGTGGGTTAGAACACCAACTCCCATTGGCCTCCCAGCGTGGTGGGAGGAGGCTTTGAGGCTGGGGCTCCTGCTGGCCACATGTGGCACCAGCCAGTTGAGCTGTGGCCCACATCATGGCCTGTGAGATGCATGGTCATCAGCATCTGTGGGAAACATGAGAAATTACAGGGTAGGTGATTTTGAAATGTTTTCTGGAAATCAATACAACTTGTAGAAAACAGTCTGAACTCTCTTATTCCACGGGCTCGGGCATTTATTGTATGGTATGAATCTCCAACTCTATTTAAATCATGTTTCAGTAGAACTTTCTGAATTTGCATTAAACTTATCAATCAGGAATAACTTTAAAAAGGCATATCAAGCACTGATTTTTTTCCAGGAAGTTGATACTAATGTTGGTGGTAATTTGTAATTTGTGCGAAATCCTTACAAACATTTACTAACTACCTAGGGGACTATAATGGTATCACTGACCACATAGAAGCCAGAAACAAATAAAAACCTGCTAAGAGATCATCAGTATTCACTAAGTGACTGCTTGAAGAACCCTGTACCTGAGGATGATAAATTGCAGGTGTTTGCAAACTGCTTGTAAAGCATGACTTTTCACTTAGATCAAATGACTCTTCCCAGCTGGTTTTGTTCATCTTCAATTCCAGGTTTCACTGCGTGCTTACAGAAGGTGAAGTGACAGCTGTTAGTGCTCCCGAGGGTAGAAGAACTTCACAAACCATCAGATGATGCCAGTGTTACATCAGTGTCATTTTCAAGCAGTGATTTTCAGACAAAATCGGTCCATTCTAACAGTGGTTTTACTTTTTTAAAATTCACTTCATGGAATCCCAATACAACTTGGAAATTCCTGTCAAAGGCAATGCCTTGACTTGATTGCTAATGTCACAGGAAATGTAGTGGGAGACTCAACATCATGATAAAATTATTTGCAGGGGAATTATAAATATGATTATGTAAGTGTGGGTAAAGCTCAGCATTTGTAGTAATATGTATTGTACTTGGAACCGACTGTGGTAGACATATCATTTATTAATTCGTTCATTCATTCATTCATTCATTTGAGATGGAATCTTGCTCTGTGACCTAGGCTGGAGTGCAGTGGTGCAATCTTGGCTCATTGCAACCTCTGCCTCCCAGGTTCAAGCTATTCTTCTGCCTGAGCCTACCAAGTAGCTGGGATTACAGGCATGTGCCACCTCACCCAGCTAATTTTTACATTTTTAGTAGAGATAGGGTTTCACCATGTTGGCCAGGCTGGTCTCAAACTCCTGACCTCAAGTGATCTGCTTGCCTCAGCCTCCCAAAGTGCTGGGATTACAGGCATGAGCCACCACCCGGTCTCACAGCATTTATAATTGTGTCCAAATTGGACATCTCATCAGTTAAAATAGAAGCTGTTGATGCCAAAATGTATAAATAGTTATATGTACACAGAGTAACTAACATGCAAATTCATGGTAATTAGGCTGATGTTGAATTTTTAAAACACTGCAGCTTGGTAGTATGCACTTTCTCTCTGCTGCTCATCATCAGTGAGATTCTAGAAATGTTCAGGCCTTCAAATAATTACTTTGTAAATAAACCTAAGTGTCCTAAAAAGATGTTGAACCTTTCTTTAAACAAGGCCCTAAGTGTGAGTTCAGTTTAGCTCCAAACTAGTTGGAAATATATTATAGAAGGATGCAATTAAGGGAGCGCCAAAGAAAACCCACACACACAGAACTCTTGGCTTTTGAAACTTTTGTAGAATTACAATTATTGAAAACAAACGTCATGGTTGAGTGTGGTAGTGGCTCACACCTGTAATCCCAGCACTCTGGGAGGTCAGGGCAGGAGGACTGCCTGAGTCCAGGAGTTTGAGACTAGCCTGGGCAACATAGTGAGACCCGTCCCCCATCTTTATAAAAAAAAGTTTTAAATTTTGCCAGTCATGGTGGTGCACCCCAATAGTCCCAGCTACTTGGGAAGCTGAGATGGGAGGATCCCTCTTGAGCCCAGGAGCTTGAGAGTGCAATGAGCCATGATGGCACCACTGCACTCCAGTCTGGGCAACAGGGTGAGAATCTGCCTCAAACAAACAAATGAGATTATGAATAAGAAGACATTAAAACTTATTTCTACAAAAACAAGGAAGCAATAAAGTGAATTAAATGATAAGAGCTCACAAAATGCTAATCTTAAAAAAACAGGCAATTTTATTTTAAAAATTAAAACATTAATAAGAACATTGAAAAAATGTATTGAATTAATCATATTAGGAACAGATAAGGCTAAGAAATTGATCAGAGCCTGTGAATGTATACCGAGAGTAAGTATTCCTTTAGGTTCTCATTTTATTTTCAGATAATCAATACAAAAAAGGCTTTTTTTTCTTTTCTTTTCTTCTTTTCTTTTCTTTTCTTTCTTTCCTTTTCTTTTTTGTTGTTGAGACAAGGTCTGGCTTTGTTGCCCAGGCTGGAGTGCAGTGGCATGATCTCAGCTCATTGCAACCCTCACTTCCCAGGCTCAAGCGATCCTCCCACCTCAGCCCCAAAAGTAGCTGGGACCACAGGCATGCATCACCATGCCCAGCTAAGTTTTTATATTTTTTGTAGAGATAGGGTTTTGCCATATTGCCAGGCTGGTCTCAAACTCCTGAGCTCAAAGTGATCAGTCTGCCTGGGCCTCCAAAAAAAGTTTTCTTAAAACCATAATATATTTATGTACATCAAAATACATTAATGTTATTTTGTTTTCAGAAAGATTGTTTAATTTTTTAAAATATTTTGTGAATAGAACTACTTAATAGTCTCCCAACTTAATGAAGTCAAATCACTGGCCAATAAATGTTTTAGAGAAGCATATATTTTTAATCATTATAGCCCCCTCCTTTGCTTTCAAAGAAGTCCTGGATTGAATGAGAAATTATATGGGACCCATTCCAGGGGTTCCCTTTAAGTGCAGTGGCTTTGAAACCTGAGTATGGCTCCCAAATCATCATCTCCTGCTTCCTGGTGAAGAACCCTCATCTGTTTCTTAGCTGAAAGCAAAACAGCTGCACGTTTTGACCTTGTAGGTGATGGGTTTGGGCTGCAGAGAGAAAACACTACCCTCTTTGAGCTGCAGGGGGCAGTGTGGGTCAGTCCACTGCTGGACATCTGGGCCAGCTGGAAAGAGCACGTTTGGGTTTGGGGGGACCAGAGGGGCCAGCTGGGCGGCTCCTGCTAAGAGACACTGGCCCAGGGATGGCTCCTTGCCCTCAAATTCCTTGAAAGCCCCAATTATTGAGGTGGCCCGGGAGGAAGTGAGGGGCTTGGAAATGGGGACATGAAACAGCCCCTACCCTCTGGGGTCTCCTGGGCTGGCTGAGAGGTCCAGAGCCCAAATCATCCTACACAGCGCCAGGCAGTGTGCCCAGGAAAGGCTCCGTCTCAGGTCACTTAATCTCAAAAGCTTGTGGGGTCGAGAGGAGAGAGCCGGGACCACCCCACGAGAAGGGGCGAGGATGTGGGGAAGAGCACGGGGCTCAGGAAAGTCCCTTTTCTAGCCTTGGTCATGCACCTCGACCTGCCTCCGGCCCTCCCCCAGCCCGGCACCATGTCCCGGTGTCCTGCCCGGCTCCCTTCTTCGGGTCCTAGAGCAGTGACCTCATGCAGCTCACCGCCTTGACCCTGGCCTTCCTCCCCGGTAGCCCCCCACGACTGCCTTTCCTCACACTGCACTTGCAGCCTACCCTCGCTTCTGACCAGGCCCTAGACCTCAAGTGCAACTCCTCCGGGCAGTCTCCCCTGGAATGTCCCACTGTCCTCTCTAATGCAACCTTTCATCTCCGGTAACAACAGGACATTGCTCATAGGATTTCCCTGAGGGCCGATGAGGTCATTTAGCTCAGACCCTCACACAGCTTATCCCACTTCTTCATAGGAGCTCAGTAACTGGGAGCTTATATTATTGCTTTATGCCTCCAGCTAAAAATCATCCTTATCCCCACCCTGGAGCCCCATGCTCCTTGTCACAACTAATGAATGATGCCCCCTCCCGCTCTAGCTCCCAAGATGGAAACCTCAATAGCTTTGTCACGCCACTTATCACCCACATCCCACTGACCACCACTGCCATGGACTCTACCTTTTGAAATCCTCAACTCCCTCCCTCCTTTCCATTCCCATTGCCCCTGGCGTGATCTTTCTTAATCCATTGCTTAGACCAATACGTCTCAAATGTTGATGAGCAGAGGAACCACCCAGGAATCTTGGTAAAAGGTGGGAGGTCTGGGCCAGGCCTGAGACTCTGCATTCCTAACACGCTCCCAGGCGATGCTCAGGCTCCTGGACCGCTCTCCGGCCACACCGGCTACCCTGTGTCAGGAGCTGACGCATGGCTTCCAGGGCTCCCTCTGGAAACTTTCATGGCAGCTCATGGCTCACAGCCAAGGTTTTCGAACTTCAGTCTATATAAAGCCGTTATTCCTCAGATACTGGGATTTCTTCCATCTGGAGTTGGGCACAGGAATGAGTATCTTTCCTTAGTGCTCCCAGGTGGCTCTAATAATGTAGATTGTTAATGGAAAATGAACCCTTAGGGCCAAGCCAAACTCCAGCATGGCATTGAGGGCCTACCCAACTGCTTTTCAGACTTTTCCTCCTCACTCATCTTGGCTTTTTTCATGTGCCAGAGAACCGTGAACTGCCTGGACAGTGTGCCGTCTGGCTCCCGTCACTCCTCTGTCCCCTGCGTCTCCCTCTGTCTTCCCTCCTGGATGACTCACCCTGCACTGCATTTCTGGGGAAGGTTTAACTGACGGCCTAGAGGAATCACTGCTCCCCCCTCTTTGCTCCTTGGCACTGTGGCCTCGTCTCGAGAGCATGTGCCTATCATTCCTCCTCAATAAGCTGGTTTAGGGCTGAAACAAGACTACATTCTTTGCATCTCCAGAGCCTACCAGGCTGCCTGACCTAAGGACTTGCCCAGTGAAGAATACTAAAAAGACATCAGCTGGAATTAAAAAGACAGATTTATAATGACATTGATAGCTGGTTGACTATTGTGGGGAGTAAATATACAACCTGCTTTATCATAAATGAACTCCTTTCCTCACCTCTGTTCTGGAAATCACGTGCAATTTGTGCTCTACATACTCAACATTTGGTGGACTCACAGCAGAAACGGATGAAATACAAATCCTTACAATTTTGCATGGTTTTCATCACCATTTCAAGCACCATTTTTGGACCGCTTCGTGTCAGTGCTTACCAGGTCGTTTGCACAAGCCCATTGAGAATAAATGGCCGGGGACTGGCAAGTTGTCATTGGCTTTAAAATATAAGGGGGACAGACCCAGCCTCCAGCAGGTGGACAGGCTTTGAATTCTGCAGGTTGTCGCCCACCGCTGGTCATGTCAGCACAATCACCTATGGCTCCCCTGGAGCACTTCTGGACCTCAGCGCCTAATAGATGAACAAAATGATCTTTGTCTTTCTCAAGGGTGTCAGCTTCCTCTTAGATCACTGAGCATTTGGAGAGGAGGGTTATCAAATTAATAATGCATAAGAAAAATGTTTCAACTAGGAATTCTGTATCTCTGGAGTTGTATTAAACCAATTAATACTTCCCAATCAATGACTCCCTAATTTGCTCAAGTAAATTGAAAGTACTGTGGCTGTGTGCAATAAGAGATTTTTTAAAAACAATGTGTGCTGATGTGGGAGAGCTTCCTGTCATGGGAGGGCCAGGGCAGTGTGCAGTGGGGGTGAGGACTTTTGTCTCCAGGGCTCCTGGGTTTAAGCCACAGTTCCTCCGTATTCTCCAGCCTGACTTTGGGCTAGTTCTTTATCCTTCAGGATCCTCTGTTTCTCAGCACTGTGAGGTTATTGTGCAAATAATACTGATATAAAATACCCAGCACATAGTAGGTGCTCATGGAATTATTTGTGTATATGGCTCATTTTATAAATCTAAAATGTGTATTTTGGAAATAAAAAAAGAGGAAATAAGTAAAAGTGTTGATTGCCACCATCATAGTTGTTCTGGGCTAATTGTTATAATGTCCTCATAATGGTTTCATCTTAATAGTGGTGATTACTGAAACACAATTAGGATTTTTCACATTCATTCAGATGTCTTCTCTAATTACAAGCATTAGTGTTTAACATGTGAGCAGCCAGGGAATGGATGTTTCTTGGCCTTGGTTCTGAAATGGGGTCCATTTGCATCCCTGAGGGAGGCCTCAGGCAGGAGAGGGCTGCTGGTGGGGATGGCCTTGGACAGAGTTCAGGGGGTGGGGGTCCACACCTCCGCTGCACTCTGCGTTGTTGCCAGCAAATCCCATTCAGCAGGTGCCACTGCCCACCTGCACCTGCCAATGAGCCTCTAGGGAGGCGTTTCCACACCGCCAAGCAGTCACTATCACATTTCGAGATGCTCTAATGTTTTGGCAAAATGGAGTTCCAGGTGGAGGTGTGATTGCCCACGGGTCCTCAGCAGGAAAGAGCCTTTTTCTGGTCTGAGCCACTTTACAACCTGGGTCTGCCCCGGAGTATTCCCACCTGCCACCCCCAATAAATACTCACCTGCATCCCAGGTTGCCCAATTGGCTCTGTCAAGGTGAGCAGACCATGGCCCCATCCTCACAGAGGCAGCTTCACCTGAGAGTTTAGACATGGCTACGGTCAGATGCAAGGGTCAAGCTGGAGCCAGACCGAGTGTTCTGGAGCCAGGCCAAGCGTGCAGGAGCTAGACTGAGTGTGCAGAGTCAGACCTAGTGTGCTGGAGCAGCAAGGAACAGGGAACTTGGCTGCAGCTGGGTGACGACACTGCCTGAACTAGGCTCTGAAGGGATCGAGGTTTCCCAGGCAGAGTGAGAGGGGATGAAGAAACAGATTGAAAAGCAGAGCCTTGCTAGGTGTGAAAAGAACAGCATGGCCAGAGAACAGGGCTTGAAAGGGAGGGAGAATTAGCAGTGGGAGTGGAGGGTGGATGGCAGAGGCTCCAGGACACCAGGCTAAGTCACTCAGATTTGATTTTTGCTAAGTGGTTCCGGGGAGGGCAGGGGTCTGGGATGAGATCGCCCTGGGTTCCAGTTCCTGATCCACCCCCATTAACCATCAGCCAAGTAGGTCCTCTGAGTCCTGCTTCCCTCCTTTGGGTGAATGTCCGTAGCCAATGACTGTATCCCCCTGGTGTTGGGAAGACTCAGTGAGATGGTCAGTGAAAGTGACAGGCAAAGTTCTTCGCTCAAAGGAAGCCCTGAAATGAAGGGAGCTCTTATCCTCATCATCACTGCCTGGCACCAGAGGGTCCCACGGCTGCTGCTGGGTCACCTCTGAGCCTGTCCTTTCCTCTCTGCAGGTGCGCCATGGAGCCCTTGTGTCCACTCTTGCTGGCGGGTTTTAGCTTGCCACTCATCAGGGCTCTCCGGGGCAACGAGACCGCTGCTGACAGCAACGACACCACCACGACCTCAGGTAAGGCCCCATCCCCCTCTCCCTTTCCCTGGCTGCCTCCCCCACTGCCTCCTCCTAAGCTTCTGGGACCATTCTGGGGGTGATAAAGGGGCTTGGGGTAAGAGAAGAGTGGTGTGGCTGAATTTCTGCATGTGCTTTTAATATTTTGTGCCTCTAAAAACAGGCAGGCTAGATAAGCTAGTTTAGCATCTGGTGGTTCAGCAAAGCTTAGAGTTCTGAAGGTGACCCATCTACAACCCCTGCTGAGAGTCGGGGTCAGCCTTGGCTGGAGGCAGGAGAGCAAAAGGATTTAAAATCTCCCCAAATCCCGTTGTGTAGAAAGCCAACCACGAACATACTCAGACGAGGCGATATGAAAGCTAATGTCACTGATGTGACAGTTAATGATATTAACTAAAGAATTATTCTTAATGTTTTAGGTCAGATATTGGCATCGTGATTGGCTTTATTGTTAAAAAGAAGAGTCTTGGCTTTAGAGATGCCTGCTGACGTGTTCACGAGTGGACGGTGACGTCCAGACATTATGTAGAAAAGAGCAAGTGGGAAGTGGGGGTGGGGGCTGTGAACAAAGTCAGATCAAGGGCCACACACGATTTTCTAACCCTGGACAAATGTCCTGTGAGTGTACCATTGGCCCCAGGAGGAGGAAAGAGTGACGATTTCTGGCTGCCAGAACCTCCAGTGAGGAGAGCACTTCTAAATGCCCACCTGTCTTTTTCCTCTTCATGTTGAAACCTCAGAGAAATCCAAAACCCCAAAAACAAGAGACCAGAAGCTGCCAGCAAATATAAACCGGCCTCTTTGCAAGCCAGCCCTTCAGAGGCAAGTCACTCGTGGTTCAGTGAGTTATTTCAACCCACAATCCTGACTTTTCTTCCCAACACTAATCAACTAGCCATTTAGAAACACCTGACAAGCTGCCTGAACGTACTCTCATCACATGCGGGAGTCACAGTGACAGAACATTCGTTTGCTCAAAAGTGGGGAAGAACCTGCCTGAGCTCTCAGACAGTCCCTCGAGTGGCACCAGCATGATGATGTCCACTCCACATCTGAGGCTTTTCAGTTTATTTGAAAACAAAATTATTGGCTCACATATTGCCACGGATGTGGGGTGTTACTTTCAGGAGGAGGACACTGTCATGGGACCTCAGCACCCAGAGCAGAACTAAACATGAAACTCACACCTCAGTCCAGCCTCTACTAGGGCCTCTGAGTGCTTAGCAAGGGCTACCGGTCCACGAGCCAGATGGAAACGGTCCTTGGGTTATAAGGCGCAGATGGGTTCCTTTGGCCTAGAATTCTGGAGGGGAACCTGACCCTGTGAAGTGCCCTTTAAATCTTCATCTGATCATGCGGGCATAGTGACTCATGCCTGTAATCCCAGCACTTTGGGAGGCTAAGGTGGGTAGATTACCTGAGGTCAGGAGTTCAAGACCAGCGTGGCCAATATGGCAAAACCTCGTCTCTATTAAAAATACAAAAAAATTAGCCAGGCGTGGTGGTGTGTGCTTGTAATCCCAGCTACTCAGGAGGCTGAGGCTGGAGAATCACTTGAACCCAGGAGGTAGAAGTTGCAGTGAGCTGAGATTGTGCCACTGTACTCCAGCTGGGTGACAAAGTGAGACTCCATCAAAAAAACAATCTTCATCTGATCCCTGGAAGAAGTATGAAGGGCCATTTCAGATGATAACACTTTGCCATAGTGTGTCAGAATAACAGGAAGTTGTTTCATTTGCTCATTGAACAAAATATATTCGGTACTCATCCAGACACATTCTTTTACAGAAGGAATTGAAGGTAAATGTTTACAAATTATATAATGAAATTTTGTCTGTAAAAAATGATAAGTAAAAGTAGAGAAATGAATAGAGAATGTGACCAGGCAGAATACAAATATCTAGTTATGTTTCACTAATAATGAAAAGATGCTCAACTCTCTAGAAATTAGAGAAATGCAAATTAAAACGACATTATCATTTTACCTATCAGACGGACCAAAAGCAAAAGGGTAGACCACATCCCAGAGAAGAGAAATTGGCTCCACTGCACTCTGGGCAGCACTCTGCAACCTTTGTGGCACCAGGGGCCAGCTTCACGGAAGACAGTTTTTACATGGAATTGGGGTGCAGGTGGTTTGGGATGATTCAAGCGCATTGCATTTATCGTGCACTTTGTTTCTGTTATTATCACATTGTAACATATAATGAAATAATTATACAACTCACCGTAATGCAGAATCAGTGAGACCCCTGAGCTTGTATTCCTGCAATTAGACAACCCCTCTGGGGGTGAGGGGAGATGGTGACAGATCATCAGGCATCAGAGTCTCAGAAGAATCCCTCGCATGCGCAGTTCACAATAGGGCTCGAGCTCCTGGGAGAATCTAATGCCACCACTGATCTGACGGGGCGTGGACCTCAGGCGGTAACGCTCGCTCACCTGCCGCTCACCTCCTCCTGTGCAGCCCAGTTCCTAACAGGCCACAGACTGATACCCGCCTGTGTCCTGAGGCAGCTGCTATGGATGACTGTAGAAGTTAGAAACTTCGGGCTGCCAACTTGACAACTGTGTTAAAATATAACAGGCATACGGGCTAACACAGAAGCTATCCTACAGAAACACTTGCGAGACACAAAGAGAGATATATATATACGTTGCAGAATTGTAGGTAATAGCAGAAAAGTTGGAAACAACTTAAATGTCCATCCTATTTTGGTCTATCCAAAAAGTGGAATCCAAGCAGCTATTACACAGAATGGGGAAGCTTATCTGGGCTGCCATGGACACTCTCCAAGACAGACAGCCGTACCAGAAAGGCAAGCTGGAGGACTGCCCCCGGCGTATCTCATCTGTTTCTTTCATATTTAATGTGGCTATATGGGGATGTGTCTTAAAATTGGTAGCACTTCACAATTATAATCAGTATCATTTTTTTTTCTTTCTTAGTGGTTCTTAAAATAGTGATACTTTTTACAATCTGTGAAGCTTTAGATGAAATGAGAGGAGTAGTATGGTCTATTTATTTCCCAAACCTGCATATTTATGAACATAAATTTATAGAAGAAAATGTCAGGAAAGATATACACTTCGAAATCTTAATTATGCTTAACTGTGGCAAAGAGAACGCGTTCCTGAACATTGGAAATCTTAGGCTGGTGTGAGCTGGGACCTGAAACCGTTGTCTGCACATCTGTCCTTGAGTGAGCCACGTCTTTCCAGCATGGACTTGCTTCGCCTCTAGGGTCCCTGCGGGAGGGAGAGTTTGGCATGAAGGGGGGAGAGGAGAAAGGGGATGCAGATAAGACAGGGGACAGTGAGAGCAGCTGAGCCCTGGGGCAGAACTGAGGTGGTCCCTGGAAGACCCCAGCTCTTGGTGGGAGCTCGGGACCAGCTTCCTGAGCAGAGGGTGTCAGGTGGTCACGTTCCAGCCAAGATTCCCATTCTCTTTGTCTGCTCCAAAGTCACATTCAAGCCTAAGGTTTTCAATTTTCAGGATCAGATTCTACATAAGCAAACATGCGCACACACACACACACACACACATGTTGCAAATGTACATATGTCAACATACACACACACTTGGCTTTGGGCATCAGCTAAACAGTCATTCAGGAAGAAGGCTGCTTTGGGATGACCACTCTGGGGACTGGCCACTCTGACCTTCTGCCCAACCATGTCAGAGCCATAACAACAGGAAATGAAAATAGACTGTGACTAGAATTTCTTCTCAGATGGCTCCCTGACTCCTGCATGGACCACATTGGTGCCCAGAGGATATATTTTTGTTTTCTTCCTGGCCCGCACCATTTTTAAAAATTACATTTAAATTGAATTTCTTACCAGTATTTAAAAATCAAAAAATGTTTCCATAAAAATATGAATTTCTTCTTTAGGAAAATCGGAAGAACTGGGCACTGTGGGCCCCCCTTGTGCTTGGCCCTAGTAGGCTGGAACTCAGAAGTAGCCATTCCTGCAGACAGGACATGGAGTCTCCATTCCTGCCCCCATCTGGCCTTCCCACACCACCAGGGAGTGTTCTCACCTGCCCCTAGAAGGCTGTGGGGTTTCTGATCCTCATCTCTGGCCTCCTAAACAGAGGCAGCTAATGAGAAACTCCAGAGCCAGAGCTGGGGAAGCCACTGGCCCTGTGACCCACCCCTTCTGCCCATGTGCACACCTCCTTTGTGGGTGTGGCTAGTTCTGTCCAGTCCTCAATGGAAGCACCCATGTCTGTGACTGCAGCCTTTGCTTCAGGCAGGAATGTGGAGGCCGGACCCAGGGAGGACTGACGGGGTCCAGGTGCCCCCTCGTGTCTCTCTCTGATGAGCTGACCCCATGAGCTGGACTACACTTAGTCACCATGTATGCAGAAGCTGAGCCCAGAGCCTGACCTCTGTGTGAGGCAGAAGTGGGAAGTTTCATTGCGTGGGGCCCCAGGAGATGAGGGCAGATGCACTTGGTTACATTTGGGAGGCGGGGGGGACCGATGCCCAAGCTTTCTGGCTGAGTCCTGAGAGCGAGCAGCAGCTAGGCCCTCCACGGCTCTGGGCTCCATGCTGTCCCTCCCTCCATGTCAGAGGTTTCCCCCATAGTCTGTGCTGGAGTTGTCCAAGGCCCTGGCAGAGTGGAGGGTGTGCTGTCTGGAGTTGCAAGTATGGAAACCTCAGGCCACCTCACTCCCCCAGGGAAGCTCTGCTGTGGGCAGGTTGGGGGCCAAAGGTGGGGGACTGTGGCAGCCAAGCCCAGCCACTCAGCCTGGCACCAACCCAGCCTTGTGTGGGGCCAGAACCAGCTCCTCTGGGCCAGGGCCACAGACACCTGAGTGTGGGGGCTACAGAGGACAGCCAGACTGCCAGGCTACTGACACTGCCAGACAGATGAGGGAGGCACAGATGCCACCTGGAAGGTGGACACTTAGTGGATGGGCCAGTGAACAGTGCCCTCCCTCATGACTGGGACCACCTCCGCATCACAGGCCAGGTGTGTCCTCTGTGAACTTCAACATCTGATGTTCATGTATTAGAAAGGAACTTAAGTCCCTAAAACATCTTCATGTATTAGAAATGCCTGCATGGACCACTCACAGGGTGCCAGAGTCAGTGCCAGGCCCGGGAGTTTGGAGGATGAGGGAGGAAGATCCGGCCCCTGCCCTGGGGAGTTTATAACCCAGGGTGCAAGGCGGAAAGCATGAGGGTCCCTTTTAAACCCAGATGGGGGGTGTGAGGTGAGCGGAGCCTCTGGGGCCGTGGAGCCCTCCTGGTACCTGGAGCACCCTCGGGGGGCCGTGTCAGCACTCAGGAGGAAGTTCATGGCGCCTGCACTGGCCTCGAGGCCAGTGCTTGGTGCTGCTGGGAACTAGAGTTGGAAGCCCAATTGTTTGTTGCCTTTGAGAAACTTCCCCAGAAACATGGAAACCAAAGCAGTCGTGCTGAGGGCCTGTTCACTCATGGCAGGATGGGGTTTGCGCTTTGAGGCATCCAGGGCCCCTCTGGGTCTACAAGACAGGAGTCCAGTGGGCTTTCTGGAGGTGGGGCCTTTGAGATTGTCCTCAGTGAGTTGGGAACATTTTGGTGAGGAGGAGGCTGTGTGGACGGCTGGGGAGAAGTGAGGACAAGTCCGACGTTGAGAGGGTGGGTGGGGTCCAAAGGTGGCAGTGAAGCCATCAATGCTCCTTGGGATCTGGGCTACGAGCCAGGGGCATGTCCTGAGCCACAGCAAAGCCACTACTGGGCCTGGCAGGTCCTGAGCTGCAGCAAAGCTGGGCCTGGCTGTGGGTCTCTTTCCAGGTGAGGAAGGTCAACCTGTCAGGTGGAAAGGACAGAGGAACAGGGGTGGTGGCTGGGCACTCGGCCTCTGACAGGCGGAATCAGGACCAGGAGGCTCTGGAAGGTGGGGCCACCATGCGCCAGGGCCACAGGCCTCTGCCCAGCCCCAAGGCCAGGCTGCCTTCCTGTGCCTGAGCTCATGCCCAAGCCCAGGGGGCCCTGGGAGCTGAGCTGTGCCGAATCAGGCTCCCGCGCCGTCCAGGGACCCGCAGCAGACACTGGGGAGTGGCATCCACTCCTCCCCCATCTTCTTAGCAGGAGAGCCAGGAGCCAGGCCGTGCGGGGGTCTGGGGAGCTCACCCCGGTCATGCCTGCCCCAGGGTCTCGGACAAGTCACTGCACCCACGCCCCAGTCTTGGATTCTTTCTCTGAGTCAACAGCAGCAACCAAAGCTGCTCCTCTGTTACCTCGTGGGGCCTTTTAAGGATAATGGGTCCACTTTGCAAACTATAGCCTGGGGTTCTGGTGTCCAGGAGGAAGGGCTCATGGGGGGGACGCTTTTGCCAAGTGTGAAGTGAGTCAGGGGTGAGGGTCTTTGCGCTTCCCCTGCAGGCCCTCCGGACCCAGGCGCCCCCCAGCCGCTGCTGGCCTGGCTGCTCCTGCCTCTGCTGCTGCTCCTCCTCATCCTCCTTCTCGCCGCCTACTTCTTCAGGTAGGAGTGTCCTGGGTCGCAGACTTGCCCCAACCAGCTCAGAGGAGGAAATGAGCCTTCTGATGCTGCGGGTGTGGGCTGTGCAGCAGAGAACAGCTGGGAGACCGGGTGGCCGGGCCTGGGGGACACGAAGGCCAGGCCTTAGCGCGGCTCAGCCATGAGCAACAGGAGTAGCTTTTCCAGGCTCACCTGGTAGGTATCGCTGTGCCGAGGGCTATTGGCTTTTAGGGAACCTAGAAGTGTGGAAACCTAATGAGTCCTGTGTCTCTAAGGTTCAGGAAGCAGAGGAAAGCTGTGGTCAGCGCCAGCGACAAGAAGATGCCCAACGGAATCTTGGAGGAACAAGGTACGGGAGCGCCTCTCTGGCTGGGGCTCAGGGGAAAACGTGTTCTTCTTTAACAGACAGTGGGATGCTTTGTCTCTCACATTCAGAGTAAATGTGGAGGTGGCTCAGCTCTACCACGTTTATCTCACTTTACCTGATATGATGCTCTCATTTAGAATTTCACCACTTCGAAGCTTTAAGGATCATTTTTCTCTCTGGTGTGACATAGACGTTTGAGACATTTTTGTTTGTGGCTTTTTTTTTAGAGAGGCTGTTCATATCCTGTCATTTTCACAGGGTGTTGACATGTAACACTTTCCAGTGAGGCCTTACAATCGTTCTAAGATAAGACTGTCTGGCTCATAAACTGTTCAGCTGGATTTGAACTGCTTGCAAATCAAGCTGAAAAAAGGGACTTGCTCTACTAAGGTGTTTCATGTTTACAGAGGATCAGTCAGCTGGGGGCATTTCCAACTCTTCAGTCCCAAGTACAGTTTCTAACTTGTTGTCACTACTTACAAAGGAACATTGTTTTTCTCTCTGTACATAGAGATGAGATGACCAAGAAAGGTGTGTAAGGCAGAGGCCACAAAAATACCGCTTCACACGCCAGTGGCTACAACTTCCTGTGGTCCCCTTCCTACCTAACTGTTCCATGGTTTGGGGGAACACGCGTGCTCTACTGTCAGACTAAAATAGACTCTTAAAGCAGACCCTTCAATCATTAAAAGAATATCACCAACACGGACCCGGCTGAAATGTAGCCTCTCAGTGGTCGGGGCACCCGGGACCGTGGTTAGATGATCGTGTAGCCCCAGGTGCTGTCTTCCTGTCCTTGTTCCGGCCCCGCTCCCTGCCCTGGCATTTGCACAGCAGGAACGGGAGGGAAGAGGGTGCGGCTGGTGAGTAGCAGGGAAGCCCGGCGGCACTCGTTCTGATCCTGTCTGTCACTTGGAGGAGTGATCCTTGGGTGAAGTTTTTGGCCGGGCTTCAGAACGGCTCTGCAGGTGGGGACAGGCCCTTTTTGCAAGTGTGACAGCTGAGTTTTCGTGTTGACCTCGTGCATGTCAGCTCATTTCCCAGGAAGAGAAACATACCCATGACTTTTCTTGCCTCTCACTGTGGACTTAGGGAAGGAACGTGTCCAAGGACTCCCTTAGAATGCATACTTCTCCTTCTCAATGCCCCTTGTCACCCTCCCCAAACAAGGGTGGTTTCTCTTATTTCCCTGGGAGCTCATGGGGTTTGAGGAACCAGGAATATCTGTTATGAAGAAGAAAAGACTGAGAGAGACCGTGCTGAGTTTGCTCCCGGAAGCCGTAATTACTCTTCCTTATTTCCAAACCTGGAAACCTGAGCTGGAGAGTGAAGCTGTCTTGAATCCTTTTTGGAAGGAGCAGAGGCTGGAGGGAAGGAGGGGTGGGAGGGTGGGTGGATGAGTGGTCTGGGGAGGGGGACAGGGTGCCTCCGATGGGGGAGAGCAGGTGACACTGGACAGAGGGACGCCCGTCACTTGTAGATGATATGGACGCCTCCCAGGAGGCGGGTGTTTGGATTCAGCTGCTCAGGACCCGGCTTAGCCAGGGTGTGTGATTTGAGAGAACTGTCCCCACTCCAGCCTGGTCATTTCTTCAGGAATGTTGTTGGTCAGCTCGGTTACTCAGTCACCTGTCCAGGAATGTGGCTAAATGGCCCCCATGTTTCCTTTGATCTCACAGAGCAGCAAAGGGTGATGCTACTCAGCAGATCACCCTCGGGGCCCAAGAAGTACTTTCCTATCCCTGTGGAACACCTGGAGGAGGAGATCCGCATCAGATCCGCTGATGACTGCAAGCAGTTTCGGGAGGAGTTCAACGTGAGTGTGGGGAGGGGCCCGCTACTGGGTGCCCTGTGGCAGAGACCTGTGAAATCCAATGTTAGAGTTCAAGATGAATTATCCCAAAGACTCAGAACTCTTGCATCAGTTATGACACTGTCCCATGATGGGGTGTGGGAGGAAACCTGGTTTGTGGTGCAATACCCTTCACTAATGCTTATTTCCTCATTTATAAGAAGAGACATTTATAAGAAGTTGAGTTAGAAGTTTGTGAAGGCTCCTTCTACCTCCCTTCTACCTCTGAGTGTCAAGTTCTAATATCAGTTGTAACAGAAACACTGTTATCTCCATAACGTAGAAAACTAGGGCCTAAGCACAGCACAGTATGACAATGTCATGGTGAAAGCAGCAGAGCCCCAAACCATCCTTTCATGGCTTCTGAGAGCTGGAGCATCTAATCAGAGTAGGCGATGTTCCTCTTCTGAACCACCGTCTCAGCATTAATGAAGCAGCTGTGAGCTGCCTGGAGGGAACGCTAGCTGTATCTGCTTGTGTATTGACATGCATGAAGGATGGATGGATAAGTAGTGGATGGATGGATGGATGGATGGATGGATGGATGGATGGATGATTGGG
>PVKP010000701.1:0-81091 GCA_004027715.1 Plecturocebus donacophilus
AAAAAAAAAAAAAAAAAAGAAAATTAGAAAATATAGTGCAAAAGGATATTAAATCACCTAAAAGTGCCATCATTCAGAGATGGCCACTGTTATTATATCTGGCCAATAGTCTTCTGGGATTTTAATGTATATATTAATTTTTTATGTGTGTACACACAAACATATTTGAATATATGTAACAGAAATGGAATCATTACATGTGCCTTATGCTTTGCTTTTCTTCACGTACATATTGAGACATTTTCTGTCAATAATTATATTTTATAATATAATTTAAACATTGCATAGTATTACATAAGTATGGCTGTATCAAATAATATCTACCTGCTCTCTAATATTTAGACATTTAGATTGTCATTATTTTTCACTATTTTAAATAATGGAGAACATTCTGGGTAACTATACCTTTGCCCATATTTTAATTTTTTTTAAATCATACTTTAAGTTCTGGGATACATGTACGAACATGCAGGTTTGTTACATAGGTATGCACGTGCCATGGTGGTTTGCTGCATCCATCCCCCCATCATCTACAATAGGTATTTCTCCTAACGTTAGCCCTCCCCAATCTCCCCACCCCCTACTATCCCTCCCTTAGCTCCCCCCAACATCACAACAGGCCCCCATGTGTGATGTTCCCTTCCCTGTGTCCATGTGTTCTCATTATTCAACACCCACTTATGAGTGAGAACATGGTGCTGTTTAGATTCTCTTCTTGTGTCAGTTTGCTAAAAATGATGGTTTCTAGCTTCATCCGTGTCCCTGTAAAGGACATGAACTCATCCTTTTTTATGGCTGCATAGTATTCCATGGTGTATATGTGCTACATTTTCTTTATCCAGTCTATCTTTGATGGCATTTGAGTTGGTTCCAAGTCTTTGCTATTGTAAACAGTGCCACAGTAAACATACATGTGCATATGTCTTTATAATTGAATCTTTTATAATCCTTTGATTATATACCCAGTAATGGGATTGCTGGGTCAGATGGTATTTCTATTTTAGATCCTTGAGGAAATGCCACACTGTGTTCCACAATGGTTGAACTAATTTACACTCCCACTGACAGTGTAAAAGTGTTCCTATTTCTCCACATCCTCTCCAGCATCTGTTGTCTCCTGATTTTTTAATGATCACCATTCTAACTGGTATGAGATGGTATCTCAATGTTTTGATTTGCATTTCTCTAATGACTAGTGATGATGAGCTTTTTTCATGTTTGTTGGCTGCATAAATGTCTTCTTTTGAGAAGTGTCTGTTATATCCTTCACCCATTTTTTGATGGGGTTGTTTTTTTCTTGTAAATTTAAGTTCTTTGTAGATTCTAGTTATTAACCCTTTGTCAGTTGGGTAGACTGCACAATTGTTTTTCTCATTCTCTTGGTTGCCAGTTCACTCTAATGACAGTTTCTTTTGCTGTGCAGAAACTTTTAAGTTTAATTAGATCCCATTTGTCTATTTTGGCATTTGTTGCCATTGCTTTTAGTGTTTTAGTCATGAGGTCCTTGCCTATGCCTATATACTGAATGGTATTGCCTAGGTTTTCTTCTAGGGTTTTTATGGTGTTAGGCCTCATGTTTAAATCTTTAATCCATCTGGAGTTAATTTTTTATCAGGTGTAAGGAAAGGATCCAGTTTCAGCTTTCTGCATATGGCTAGCCAATTTTCCCAACACCATTTATTAAATAGGAAATCCTTTTCTCATTGCTTGTTTTTGTTGAATTTGTCAAAGAACAGATGGTTGTAGATGTGTGGCATTACTTCTGAGGCCTCTGTTCTGTTCCATTGGTCAATATCTCTGTTTTGGTACCAGTATCATGCTGTTTTTATTACTGTAGCTTTGTAGTATAGTTTGATGTCAGGTAACGTGATGCCTCCAGCTTTGTTTTTTGTTTTTTTGCTTAGGATTGTCTTGGCTATGCAGGCTCTCTTTTGGTTCCATATGAAGTTTAAGGTGGTTTTTTCCAATTTTCTGAAGAAATCAGTGGTAGCTTGATGGGGATAGCATTGAATTTATAAATTACTTTGGGCAGTATGGGCATTTTCATGATATTGCAAGATAGAATTTTAAAGATAGAATTTCTTAAAATTATTTTGACAACATGTATAAAACTTTGTGAAGGTCAAAAGGCCTTTACAAAGTTTTGTACATGTTGTCAAAAATAATTGTGGAAAAGTTGTACCAATTTCTATAAATTCTCAGCAGTTGTGAATGCTTGGCTCCTTATACCCTCATCAGTAAACCGTTAAAGTTTTTAAAAATGGTTGGACACCTTGATGGTGGGATGCGTGTTTCTTATTTTCATTAATCATATATTGATTTCTTGAGTGGTTGCTTTTTATATATTCATTGACTATTTATATCTTATCTCCTGATAAATGACCATTTCCAGTTACGTATTTTCAATTCTGATTATTTTCTTGACCTTGTCACAAGGATTTTCTTTCTTTTGGGTTTTTGTTTTTTGAAACAGATTTTGACTCTGTTACCCAGGGTGGAATACAGTACAATACAGCTGACTGTAGTCTAAAACTCCAGAGCCCAAGCAATCTTCCTGAGTAGCTAAGACTACAGGCATATGCTACCATGACTGCTTAATTTTTCAATTTTTTTGGAAAACGAGTTCTCCCTCTGTTGCCCAGGCTGGTCTCAAATTTTCAGGCTCAAGCAATCCTCCTGCCTTGGCCTCCCAAAGTGCTAGAATTACAAGTGTGAGTCATTATGCCCAGTCTCACGAGGATTTGCTACATTGCTATATGGTGTTTATATCAGTCAATGAGATGATTGTACAATAGTCCATCAAATGAATGTACTGTAAAGTACTAAGGTATTTCTTTATTAATACACATTTAGGCCAGACATGGTGGCTCATGCCTGTAATCCCATCAATTTGTGAAGCCAAGGCAGGAGGATTGCTTGAGCCCAAGAGCTTGAGACCATCCTGGGCAACATAGGGAGAGCTCATTTCTACAAAAAAAAATTTTTTTTTAATTAGCTGGGCCTTCAGTTGTGCACCTTTAGTCCCAGCTACTTGTGAGGCCAAGGCGAGAGGATTGCTTGAGCCTTGGAAGTTGAGGCAGCAGTGAGCCGTGATTGTGCCACTATACTCTAGGTTGTTGGGCAACAAAATGAGACCTTCCCTCAAAGTTTTAAAAAAGGGCATTTAGATTACTTAGACTTTTTTTTGCCTATGAGTAATTCTTGATGTACTAGCTTTGTGCATGTCATTTCCCCCAGTTTTAAGTTATTTTCTAAGAAAAATCTTTCCAGAATCTACCAAAAGGCATAAAGGGCCTAAATTGTTTTAAAAATTTCAGTCAGGTAAGACATTGATGTTTTTGTTTTTGATCAGTATTTGTTTGTTAATTTCTAGTCCCTTATATTGCAGTCAGTGCACATGGCCTATAGAATTCAAATTTGGGGAATTTTTTTAAGACTTAGGTGTTCATAAAACACAGTGTTCTATTTTTAATAAGTATTTTGAGTCTGGAGAAAATGTGTATTCTCTATTATTTAGATATAAAATTCTACATTTACCTAAATCCAGTTGAGTTTCTTACTATTTTGGTCCTTTTGCTCAATTGATTTTTGACAGACGTGTGTGAAAAATTTCCTTTTATGATTGTGGTTGGACATTTTCTCCTTGCAGTTCTAACATGTTTGCATTATATATTTTAAAGTTATGCTGCTTAGCACATAATGATTTAGGACATCTGCTTGGTGTGTTTTTTTTTTTTGTTGATTTCAAATATCCTCTATTCCTATTAATTATTTAAATTTTGAATTATATTTTATATAATTATATTTCCACTGTTGCTTTTTCTCTTTGTCAGAATTTGCTTGGTGGAGCTCTTATTTTTAAACTTCCTGCCTGAATGTTTTGTCATTTTAAGCAGAGTATGGTTAGATTTTGTTTTTTGCTGAATCTGAAAATTGTTTTATGGTAAAATAATATCTGTGATATTGTTTTAGATATCATGTATTGTGTGTTCTGTCAATCATGCTTTTTACCTTTTTCATGTCTATCACTGGATAGTTTTTCACTGTATTTGCTTGTAATTATTTCCTAAGTATATACTCTATTGGTTTTCCTCCACTGAATATCCTTCATTTAGAAAAAAAGTTACTTAAATAATCCCACAAAGTAGAGTAGGAAAAAAAGTAAAAAAGTTCTTTGTTTATTATGGGACACTTATGGCATACAAAGAACTTTGAAGAATAACAGAATGAACGCCAAGTATAAGAATGAACATTGCCAGTGCTAATTTCCCAGACGTTCCTTCCAAATTGTCTCGCTCCGGCATCAGTGTCTGCAATTTGACATTGCCATTCCCTTGCCTTTATTATAGCATTTTTACATTTCCAAATACAGGAAGTCCTCATTTAACATCTGTAGGTTCTTAGAAACTGCGACTTCAAATGAAATGGTGTACAGCAGATCCTCAACGTCATTTTTTTCAACATCATTTTGTGATAACTACGAGGGAAAAAAAGGTGTTGTTATATGTTCTTTTGCTTAAAAGTTGCAATTGCCAACAACCTATGGGCATTGTTGAGCAAGCACTTACTGTAGTAGTATGTGGTATTGTTTTGTGTTTTTATACTGCCTGCACTTGGTCTGCATATGCTGTATATAGTTTTCTGAAACTTGACTTTTCACTCAACGTGTTAACATTTGTATTTGTGATCCATTTCATTTAACAAACATGTATATAGTTACTACATGCCAGGTACTGTTCTAAAAACTTGATAAATATTAGCAAATATTAGTTCTGTTAATATTATTATTTCTACTTTATGAATGGAGAAACTATTACAGAGAGATTAAGTAATTGTCTAAGGCATAGAGAGATTAATAACTGTTGATACCTATAGCTCTAATTCCTTCATTCTTCACTACTGTGTTGTAGTCCATTTTGCAAACATACCATAGTTTAAAAATTATTCATCCTTCCCTCTTTCTTTCCTCTTTTTTTTTTTTTTTTTGGTGTGATTTGTTGTCATGAGTAGAGCTGTTAAGTGGCTGTGTATGTGTTGTAGTATATTGTGTTTCTACTTATGAGTAGAATTTAAGAGCTAGAGAGTGTAAAGATTTGAGCTTTACTAGATTCTGGGAAATTCTTTTCTAAAGTGTTTGCATGGACATATTGACCTGCTTGCAGAATATGAGTTCTCATTACTCCACAGACTCCCCAAAAGTTGGTATTGATGTGACATTTGCTAGTATCCTTATTTGTTGACTCCACAGTGTCACTTCTGAGAATTTATTCTACAGATTTAATAGCGTATGCACACAGTGATACCCAAGGTTATTATTTTATTTTACTTTATTTTTTTGAGTCAGGGCCTCACTCTGTTATCCAAACTGGAGTACAGTGGGACAGTCTTAGCTCTCTAATTTCTGCTTCATGGGTTTAAGCAGTTTTCCTGCCTCAGCCTCCCAAGTAGCTGGGATTACAGGCACTACCACCATGCCCAGTTAATTTTTGTGTTATTAGTATTACTTTTTTTTTTTAGTAGAGATGGAGTTTCACCATGTTGGCCAGACTGGTCTTGAATTCCTGACCCCAAGTGATCTGCCTATCTTGGCCTCCCCAAATGCTGGGATTACAGGAGAGCCACCATGCCTGGCTCCAAGGTTACTTTTTGAATCATTGTTTGTAATAGTGGATATTAGAAGAAACCCAAATATCTTTAATAGGGCCAGCAAAATAATTTTTGCTCTATCCATGTGATTAACTTAGTGTATAACCATTAAGGGAAATATGGAAGATTCCTATGAACTGATGAAGATTGCTAAACTATATTGTTAAGTTTAAAAAAAGCAAGGCACAATATGGTGAATATAGTATGATACCTTTTGACTTAACAAAGGAGGGAAAATAATACATGTTTGTCCAAAAGTGATGACCTAGAGTGGTGTTGGTAATGGGACGGATAGGACGTAAGCATGAGAGTGGGATTTACTCTCCTGCTTCAGTGTCACTGGATGCAGTTTGGCATTGTTGTTCCTTTGCTTTTATTTATAGCATTTTATGCACCTTTTGCATTGTTTCACTTATATAACCATGTGGATTTATTAACTAATCTTAACTTTGAGCCAAACTGATTTGTATGAATTGGATCTTAACTACAGGTGAGCCACCAGTCCTGGCCCCTAAGGTTTTTGCATTTCCCTAATCAACTAGTGAGGCTGAGATTGTGTTTCTTGGCCATTCATGTTGACTCTTCTGTGAATTATCTACTCACATTTTTGCTCTTTTTCCCATAAGATTATTTGTCTTTTTCTTGTTGATTTGTAGTTCTTTATATAATATAGCCAATAATCTGTTATAATTTATAGCTGATAAACTGTTCCAAGGGTTTTCAGAAGTTTTGAGTTGTCAATCTTTCTTACCATGTTTTGTCTTTTAGCATACTGTTCTTTTTTTAAATCCTGATCTGTTTGCTAAACTTTGTCCCAATTTGACACTGTATAAATTGCACAATTACGTTTTTACCAATTATTATTAGAGCCTTATAATAAATCTTGATATCTTAAAAGTCAGGTTCTTTGACATAATTCCTCAGGATATCTTGCATTTGTAGATTATTTGGGCTAGAATGGACATTTCCATGATGCTGAATCTTCTTCATAATTACACTTAAATTTAACAACCATGGCCTTAATCGTTACAAACTACCTGCCTCATGTAATTGGACTAGTTTGTTCTTATAGTAAAACTCACCTTTGCAGTGAATTTTTAGCCTTGAAATGAAAGAAAGGAAAATCCAAGTTTAGTAAAGAAAATTGGAATACGCTTTTATTTTATTTTTGTTAATTTTTTAATTTTAATTTTTTTATTGCATTTTGGGTTTTGGGGTACATGTGAAGAACATGCAAGATTGTTGCATAGGTATATACATGGCAGTGTGATTTGCTGCCTTCCTCCCCATCACCTGTATCTGGCATTTCTCCCCATGCTATCTCTCCCCAACTCCCCACCCCCCACTGTCCCTCCCCTATTTCGCCCCGACAAACCCCAGTGTGTGATGCTCCCTTCCCCGTGTCCATGTGTTCTCATTGTTCAACACCCGCCTATAAGTGAGAACATGCGGTGTTTGATTTTCTGTTCATGTGTCAGTTTGCTGAGAATGATTTCCAGGTTCATCCATGTCCCTACAAAGGACACGAACTCATCGTTTCTTATGGCTGCATAGTATTCCATGGTGTATATGTGCCACATTTTCCCTGTCCAGTCTATCATGGATGGGCATTTGGGTTGGTTCCAGGTCTTTGCTATTGTGAACAGTGCTTCAATGAACATTCGTGTACATATGTCTTTATAGTAGAACAATTTATAATCCTTTGGATATATACCCAGTAATGGGATTGCTGGGTCAAATGGAATTTCTATTTCTAGGTCCTCGAGGAATTGCCACACTGTGTTCCACAATGGTTGAACTAGTTTACACTCCTAACAGTGTAAAAGTGTGCCTATTTCTCCACATCCTCTCCAGCATCTGTTGTCTCCAGATCTTTTAATGATCGCCATTCTAACTGGTGTGAGATGGTATCTCAATGTAGTTTTGATTTGCATTTCTCTAATGACCAGTGATGATGAGCATTTTTTCATATGATTGTTGGCCTCATGTATGTCTTCTTTTGTAAAGTGTCTGTTCATATCCTTTGCCCACTTTTGAATGGGCTTATTTGTTTTTTTCTTGTAAATCTGTTTTAGTTCTCTGTGGATTCTGGATATTAGCCCTTTTAAAAAAGAAATTACACATGCTTGGGCAAGGAGGAAAATGAGGCAGTACCACATCTTGTGGAATAATGTCTCCTTGGAAAAACAGGTTCTTCCTATTTTTGATGAGATTTCCTTCTGGAATTAGCATATAAACATGACTCATATTCAGTCACTGAAGTCCTGCATTGCACAGACTGCAAAACATGAGTTACTCAGTTTTTCTTTTCAGGAGCAACATATAGCAAAACAAAACTAACAGCAAAATAAAACTAACAATGAGCAAACTGTTTTGAAACAGAAAAGGTAAAAACCTAGGGGATTTTCTGATTTTTCAAATATCACTGAAATGGGGGAAAGATGACGTACTCTGATTTGTCACTAACTTAGTCCTAGAATAAAAGTTGTCTTCCTTCCGGAAATTTTTGACTAATAACCCATGGAGAGAGGGATATCCAAACCATTCCTTTTGCTTTTGACCTCATGGTTGAGAAAATGTTTAGTTTTTCCTCCCTTCTCTTACAAGTTACCTTATTTCTTCTGACAAATCCTTTGAGGTAGGTGAGTCAAGAAGTGTCATTTGATGGAAAAGAAACAATTTCCCATGGTGGAAATAACAGCAGACATAGAATACAAAACTTAAATTCTAGAACCAATTCTGCTATTTTTTTTAAGTGTGGCCTTGGAGAGGCTAATTATTATTATCATCTGTATCATCTTACTACCATCACTATTCACAAGACACTTGCTTATGGTAGTCTAAGTCTCTAAGCTCAGATTTCTTTTTATACCTAACCCTTGAAATTGTCTTTATTTAAATAAATTAATTGGTATTCATTGCTAGTTTAAAGTTTTAATCTAACTCTCTTGGAATAAAATGTAAAATACAGTCCAAACCAGTGATTTTAGTAAAGCTCATTTATTTCAGTTCTCTACAGGTATATTTTATGTATCATGGATTATTTTGTTTTATTCACATATATGTCATTTTATGCTGTTCATAACCTCCTTCTTCTCCCTGTTCATAATAAATTCCTTAAAATACATTTTAGCAGTGAAATGTTTTAGAAGGTTGTCTATATAAACATCTCTTAGTTTCTGACAACTCTTATCCCAAAGTGCTCAGCTGAATGATTGGTCCTCAGAGTCTGAGTGAAACTTTTGGATTGCATCTTAGATGGTTAGTGCCCTGAAATTATCAATATATTTACTGGAAGATTCTAACCAGATTAACAAAGATCAGCTGTCCTGGGTGAAATCTTCAAGGCCAAAAACTCTTATTCATTTCTGCCCTTGAGTAATGCCTGGCATATAATAAGTACTCAGTAAAACCTTGTTGAATGAGTGGAAGAATTACAAAAAGATTCATCTTGCCAGGACAGCACCAAGGCATGTGGGCACTCCAGGAAGGCCAGTTAACTTAGTGGAGCACAAAGAAAATCAGTTTCCTTATTCATTAAAAAAAATGCTAAAATGATTAACTTACTAATCCACTTTCATTAACTAAGGCAGAGTCCATGTAAAGAAAATTCAGGAGAAAAACATTTTCCATTCCTCTGAACTTCTCATATTCTCTCTGAATTTTGTCCGGTGGTTTTCCAGACCAGACAAAATCTTGAGTGGCATACTGAGGTGTTTTAAAATTAGTGACATATGTTGCAGAATTTTGACTATGGCTCTGTGAGTTTGTTGCAAAAATGACGGTAGTCAGTGCTAAGATTGATTTTCCTTTTTTTTTTCATTGTGATTAAAAAGTGTGTAACATAAAATTTGCCATCTTAGTCATTTTAAAGGGTGTAGTTTAAGAGTGTTAAGTATATTGACATTGTTGTACTCTAGATCTCTGGAACTCTTCATCTCTAGAACTGAAACTCTGTATCCATTAAACATCTTCCCATTCCCACCTACCACAGGCCCTGGCAGCCATCATTCTACTTCTTGTTTCCATGAATTTGACTACTTTAGCTACCTCATGTAAGTGGAATCATACAGCATTTTCTTTTTGTGACAGGTTTATATCACTTAATGTTCTCAAGGTTCATCTGTGATTATAGCATGTAACAAGATTTCCTTCCTTTTTAGGACTGAGTACTATTTAATTGTATTGATATACCACAATTTGCTTATCCATTCATCACTTAATGGACATTTGGGTTGCTTCCACCTCTTGACTGTTGTGAATAATGCTCTGTGAACATGGCTGTGCAAATATCTCTTTGAGATTCTGCTTTCAAGTCTTTTGGGCATATATCCAGAAGTGGGATTACTGGATTGTGTAGGAATTCTATTTTTAAATTTCTGAGAAGCCTCCATGCTTTTTTCCATAGTGGTTGCATAATTTTACATCCCTTTTCACAGTGTACTAGGGTTTTATTTTCTCTGTATGCTCACCAATACTTGTTTTATTATGTTTTCTTTCTTTTATTTTTTAATAGTGGCCATCCTAACAATCGTGAAGCAGTATCTCATTGTGGTTTTGATTGTCATTTCCCTACGATATGCAGTTTACTAATAGTTTCTCCCATTCTGTAGGTTGCCGTTTCACTCTTTTGATTCTGTCCTTTGATGCATAAAAGTGTTTAAGTTTTATATAGTTCCGTTTGTTTAATACTTGCTTTTGTTACCTCTGCTTTTGCTGTCATGCATAAGAAATCACTGCCAACTCCAACATCCTAAAGCTTGTCCCTTATGTTCTTTTCTAGGATTTTAATACTTTTGGGTCTTGCGTTTAGATTTTTAGTCCATTTTGAGTAATTTTTTCTATCTAATACAAGATAAGGGCCCACTTTATTTTACTTTATTTTTGCATCTGGATATGCAGTTTTCCCAGTGCCATTTGTTGAAGAGACATTGAGTGGTCTTGGCGCCCATGTTGAGGATCATTTGACCACATACATCAGGGTGCACTTCTGGGTTCTCTATTCCATTGGTCTATTTGTCTGTCTGTATTCCAGTACCACACTGTTTGATTGTTGCAAAATAGATATGGCTGTATACTATATTTTGAAATTATGAAGTGTAAGTCCTCTAACTTTGTTCTTTTTTAAAATTGTTTTTTGCTCTTTGGAGTCCCTGGAGAATTCATGCGAATTTCAGGATGAATTTTTCTACTTCTGCAAAAAAATCCCCTTGAGATTTTGATAGGGATTGCCTTGTTTCCATAGATTGCTTTGGGTAGCATGGACATCTTCACAATATTAAGTCTTCCAAGCCATGAACACAGGATATCTTACCATTTATTTGTATCTTTAATTCCTTTCAGTGGTGCTTTATATTTTCAAGGTAGGATTGTTATTTTAATTTCCATATGAGAGTGCTATCTACTTTGATGAAAGCAGGACAAATATCCATGCTTCCAGCTTGGTAAGAGGTTGTGTCTGCTCATGTTAACTGACACCTGAATCTGATTTTCCCAAAGGCATTTTAGCTTCTTAGAGTTCCTCAAGCAAGTATGCATCAGAGTGCTTTATAACTTAAGCTCTGACCCATGGAACTTTTTCCCTTAGACCCAGTTCCCTGGAGAAGGTAGAAATCCTCATACCTGGTATTGTGTTCCTAGAGGAGAGGCCTCCACATCCGATGAGCCTGGCTACTGGTGACTAGGCGCAGGTTGTTGAGCACTTGGTCCTGGCACATGCCAAGCCATGAAAGTCTACATGTCTCTATTTTGTAGAGTGAGAGCTCTGGTACTCTTTGAGGGCAGGAGGTAGTCTTCCTTGCTCCCTGTGTGAATAAAGAGGGCCATGAGTTGGGGCCAAGGAGAGTGGGCTGTAGGTGGTGATTTTCTCTCTTTGGTCTCATTCCAGCTGTGGTACACACAGGGCCATGATGCTGGTGAACCTGGGTGTTTATTTATTGATTGATTTATTTTGCCTTAGAAGACCATAAAAAGGAGTTCTTACGTTCACAGGTCACCTCCTGCTCTTCAGAAAGGCTGTGCAAAATAAGTGTGTTGACAAATCTTGCATGTTACTTAACTCTTATTTAATCATGAAACTTTGGAATTCCTTAGTGTTGTTACAAGGAGGAATGTAGGTAATTCCCAACTTACCAAAAATCTACTTATTTCCTTTTAAAAACTGTTATTTTAGGAAACTGTTGTTGGTCTGGTGCAATGACTACATGTCTCTTGAATCTCAGACAAACAGGTGTGGTCCATGTTATAGTGTTCTAGCTGGCTGACTTCATGGAGGTTCAGATACCAGATTGGCTTGGGGGAGGGAGTGTAGTGTTTTATGGCAGTCCTCCCAGCTAAAGCTCTCCGAGTCCAAGTTAGTTGAGCCTTCTGTTCTTGGCAGATTTTCCTTCAGAGTGTCAGTGCCAGAGCCCGTGTTAAACTCTTTGGTGGTGTTCACAGGCCCAAAGTGTAATTTGAGCTAAAATGTCTGGTGGAATCCTGAAATTAGACTTTGGGCCTGTGAACATCTCTTCCGTGGCCCTTGTATTCCCTGCTCTATGTTCCTCATTCTGGTAACAAAGACAGTGTAGGCCAGCAAGGGAGGTGTCATCACAGAAGACTTTGTAAGAGGGCTTAGACTTCAGTTATGGGTTTTCAGTCCCTTCAACCCCATCTTCCGAAGTGATAAGGGTGGTTGGAGATGGACACAGGACCTGCAGATAAAGTATTTCCCCTTCATTTGGGTGGTTGTATCCTCACCCAGATCTCATCTTAAATCATAGCTCCCATAATCCCCGAATGTCATGGGAGGGACCCAGCAGGAGGTAACTGGATCATGGGGGTGGGTTTTTCCCATGCTGTTCTTATAAAAGTGAGTATGTCTTAACGAGATCTGATGGCTTTATAAAGGGCAGTTCCCCTGCACATGCTCTCTTGCCTGCTGCTGTGTAAGATGTGCCTCTGCTCCTCCTTTGCCTTCTGCCATGCTTGTGAGGCCTCCCAGCCATGTGGAACTGTGAGTCCATTCAACCTTTTTCTTTATGAATTACCCAGTCTCAGGTATTTCTTCATAACAATATGAAAATGGACTAATCCACCCCTATTGTTACACCTACTTGAGGACTCCCTTGATATGCCTAGAAAGATGTTTGACATCCAGGAAGTAAACAGGTGCTTGACAGATCTCAGGAAACTGCCATGTGGGCGATCTTCACATTGTGAAAAGATTGATGTGAAAGCAAAATGTGTTGAGCAACAGCAATCATCACTGTTGCTACCACTAACGTTTTGGATTTAGTGGTTCATGCAGTGCTTTGCCATGGTTGTTACCAGCTTTGATCCATCTGTCAACCCTATGAGATATTGTTGCTGCAGTATCACTTCTAGAGATTAGCAAACCACAGTGCACAATGTATTCTGGCTTCCCAGGGTCATGAAGTTGCTCAATTAGAGCCAGGTTCTAAACTGCTGGTTTCTGGTTCTGAATTGCAAGATCCTTCCAAGGCAGCATTCCACTGTGGTAATCACTGTCAGGGATGCATACAAAGAGTATGTAGATTCTTACCAGTTACAAAGTCAACACATAAGAAACAAAAATCAAGCTGCTATATTGTGCAGTAATGTGCGTCACATTAGAAAATCAGATCTGGAAATCTGCATGGGCTGGAAGTTCAAGGAAGAGGCTTCCAGAGGAGGTGGAACTTGAATTGGCCCTTGAAGAATAGATGGGATTTGGGAAGGTGGAGGGCAGGAGTGTCTGGGGTGGCATCAGCTTGTGCAATGGCTCGGGATCAGGAATGTACACAGGGCATGTCGGAGCCACAGAGGTAACCTGCTGGCTTAACCAGCATGCATAGGTTTTAGGAATTGTCTCTCAGGGTCATTCTGTCTTTCCACCAAACCCTGGCAGCTCAAGTTTTCTCAGCCAGGATGCAAAATTGTAGTGTGTCTCTGTTTGATGAAGGAAGCCTTCATTGTTACTGGTCTGGCACAAAGAGCCCTTGGAGAGAGGGGACAGTACACCAGGACAGGACACTAAGGGTATCTTGTGTTCCTTCAGAATGATTACATAGACTCAGCGGCATTTTGTTCCTCTGAAGTGGCTTATGATTTCCTTGAAATAACCTCCTTCGTAACATGGTTAAGGGAACTTAAGGATATAGCCTATAAGCGTGGTCAAGTGGAATTTCTGGCAGCAGTTTGCAGGCCATTACTAGATTGCCTAAAAAAAAAATCCCTTTGTATTTTCTGGTGACAGGTTTGTGACTCTTATCCTACTGAACTGTACGTTCCCAAATCAGCCACGGCACACATCATAGTGGGGAGTTCCAAATTCCGGAGTAGACGGCGATTTCCTGTCCTTTCTTACTACTATAAAGATAACCACGTAAGTCTCAAGACATGCTTTTGTTTGACGCTTTGCTTTTCTTGTTTTATCATAAGCAGGCATTTTCTAGCTGCTTTCTACTGTGTATTTGTGTGTGTTTGAATTCTTCAGAAGGTATGTGGATATTCCTGTGCATGGTATGCACGATTTAACTATGCGAAGTCCTTATCTCATGTAGACCCCCATGTTTATTTGACAGTAATGCTTCAGAAAATGACTCAACACATTCAGAAAATTCCTAAGCCTAATCATCCAAGTGAATACTGTTAACGGTCCTCTTCTAAGTGGGCACCTTGGGAGGCTCAGTGCTTATTCAGTGCTGGAGATCCGTGGCATGCCTATTTTAGAAAAGTTGCCGAGGTCCATGGCCCAATCTTTCTATTTTCTGTTTTTTTTGTTTGTTTGTTTGTTTTTCTTTTTGATACGGAGTCTCACTCTGTAGCCCAGGCTGGAGTACAGTGGTGCAATCTGGGCTCACTGCAACCTCTGCCTCCCAGGTTCAAGCAATTCTCCTGCCTCAGTCTCCCCAGTAGCTGGGATTACAGGCACCTGCCACCATGCCCAGCTATTTTTTTTTTTTTTTGTAGTTTTAGTAGAGACGGGGTTTCACCATGTTTGGCCAGGCTAGTCTGGAACTCCCGAACTCAGGTGATCCACCTGCCTCGGCCTCCCAAAGTGCTGGGATTACAGGCGTGAGCCACCTGACCTTATTAACTGTTTTTTATATGATGTGTTCTTTTGAGTATCCTCAGTATAAGAAATCTTTGATTATAGAGAGCATAGGTTTTATTTTTTAAATATTACTTAATAAAAGCCAGAATTGGCTTTGTCTATAACAAGGACTCTATGTAATACTGGCTCTAATAGGATGTAATTTTTTCCTCTTGCATAAAATTCCCAGGGTGGGCAGTCCTGGTCTAGTAGCCTGGCTCCATCCCACTTAGCCCTCAGGTACTGAAGTTCCTTCTACCTTTCTGCTGTGCCAACCCCTGGGTTTGGCCATCACTTGCCTGGGGCAAGAGATCGATTCAGTACAGTCACCACCCACACACTCCAGGTGGCAGGTGATGGAGGGCTAATAGTGTGTGCCCAGCTTTTTGAGGAAGGCTTCCAGAAACTGCCACATGACATCTCCCATTCATCAGAACTTTGCAGGGCAGGTATGAAAGTACAGTCATATGGATGGCCATTAAAACAGCTAAAACTTGAGTTTTATTTCTGCGGAGTATAGGAACACAAATTTGCATGAGCAAGAATGGTCTTTGCCACTCACTTTTAAAAGATAGCAAAAAAAAAAAACACATTTTTTTTCTTTCTCGAGACAGAGTCTTGCACTGTCGCCTAGGCTGGAGTGCAATGGCATGATCTTGGCTCACTGCAGTCTCTGTCTCCTGGGTTCAAGCAATTCTCCTGCCTCAGCCTCCCGAGTAGCTGGGACTACAGGTGTGAGCCACCATGCTCAGCTAATTTTTTGTATTTTTAGTAGAGACAGGTTTCATCATGTTGGCCAGGATGGTCTCGATCTCCTGACCTCATGATCCGCCCGCCTCAGCCTCCCAAAGTGCTTAGATTACAGGTGTGAGCCACTGTACCTGGCCAAAAACCATCTTTAAAAAAACAAAAAGTTATTTGGCTTTAGCCAGGTGAGAGAGAAACTTTAGTTTTTAAGCTAGATAAGACAGTTTTGGATTCAAAGCTGAGAGAGGCTATAAACAGAGGGGAGTGTATGAGTGTAAATGTATGCACAAGCCTGCACCTATAAGCAGAGGGGTAGAGCAGGGTCTGAGTCAGATTCTGTAGGCTTCCAAAAACACCTTGAGCAATGCCAGCTTCATCAGAGTGAGCACGTAGCCTTCTCTGTTGCTACTTCGAAAGAAAATATTCATTTAGTGGTGAAAGTTCTGTGAATTGGAAGGATATAAATTATCTTATTTTTAGTTACATTCATTTATCTTCTTTCCCTAGCCCTGAATTAGGGTCTAAAGTATTTTATTAACTCCAAATATATTACATATTTCAGCCTACACAGAACTGGAGCACTGGTTAGAGGCAAAAGAAGATGTGATCTTTTTTTTTTTTTTTTTTTTTTGAGACAAGGTCTCGCTTTGTCGCCCAGGCTGGAGTGCAGCATCATAATCATAGCTTCATAGCTCACTGTAACTTCAAACTCTTGAGCTCAAGGGATCCTTGTGTCTCATCTGCCCAAGGAGTTAGGACTATTGGCACACACTACCACACCTGCTAAGTCTAAAAACATTTTTTTTTGTAGAGAAGATAATTTTTTTGTAGAGACATGGTCTTGCTAAGTTGCCTGGGCTAGCTTTTTTATATTTTATTTTATTATTATTAAGGTCTCACTCTGTCCACCAGCCTAGAGTGCAATGGCACAGTCTTGGCGTACTGCAGCCTTGACCTCCCAGGTTCAAGTGATCATCCCACCTTAGCCTCCCAAGTCACTGGGACCACGTGTGTGCCACCCCGCCCAGCTAAATGTTTTGCGTTTTTTGTAGAGATGAGGAAAGCCATGTTGCCCAGGCTGGTCTCAAGCGCCTGTGCTCAAGGGATGCACCTTCCTTGTCCTCCCAAAATGCTGGCATTACAAACATGAGCCACCATGTCTGGCCTCTTTATTGTTGTTGTTAAAGATAGAATAAATAGGGATATGGAATTTTATGGTGTTGTACTTGAATTTAGGGTGCTGGTAACATGCACATTTTTTTTTAATTGTAGCATCCATTGATTAAAGAAGTAAGAGAGAAGACAAATCCACGAGAGGGAGAAAGGATGTTTTATTGATGTTTCACAGGTGTTTTATTGTTGTCTGTAGAATATTTAAAAAGTATGCACAATGTGCCTAGCAACCCTTTTTTTATATTCTTGAAACAAAGGACCTTTTACTTTTGTCAGTGTGAGTAATATAAGGATTAAATGTGTATTGTCTCAGAAAGGAGATAATTTTTAGCAATTAGACCTCAGAGGCAGCTTATTCCCTGGCTGACCTTGGACCCGCATGGCTACACTCCTGCTCCCCCAAGTGCTATTCTTTACTGGACCTCTAGGCCTGAAAATGGACTCATGTAGCATAGTTAGAGTTTAAGATAATTGATTTCCCATATTTAAAATTTTAAAGCAGAAATGACTTGAAGTTCTAGCTCTTCCAAGGCACAGAACAGAGATGTGTTTCAAAGCATTGCTGTGTGATCGGGTTACCCCCAGGGAAGCCCTGAAGGAACACCCACTTTCCTGCAACTCTCCCAACCCAGTGAACTAAAATCTATTTTACAGGTAGAATAATGATCAAATTTGTGTTTTATTACAATGTTTACATTTTAATATCAAGGTTAATTATATAAATGCTTCTGATTTGACTAGGGCTTTTCCTAAAGGGAAATATTATTACCAAAGGTGAATTTCTGTGGTTAAGTGGAAGACAGTGAAATAGCAGAGTAGTTATCTGTGCTGTCCTTGCTCATCGATGGCCACATAGAAAACAGGCAGTCTTCCAGAAAAAGTAAACAGATATACATTCCATCCATTTGCTGATCTTTCTTTCTTCTCTTTGGTTATTTCAGACATTTTAGTCTTAAGACTATGTATTCCTACCCAAGAATAACTTAAGCTTACGAGTAAGGATATTAACATTTTGTAGTTAAAATATTGTTTCCCATGTATGTTACCACAGGGACACTTCTGATTTTGGTGGTGAGATGACTTGGCTAATGTTGGATGCTGGGAATTGGTGATTAGATTAGGAGAAGCTTAAAATGCATACGATTTTTAAGAACCTGAAGTTCCGTTTGATATAAAGACCCCTGCTGAGGGTACATCTTTCCCTTTCTATCCACTGTTACTATGCATGTGTTAGGTTGGTGCAAAAGTCATTTCGGTTTTTGCCATTACTTTTAATGGATATAATCACATCCTTTCACCCCTCTGGTGAGGGAAGGATTCCTGCTCTAGGTTACAGTGACAGCCAGACACAGAACACTTGACGCTGGACATGTGAGATCAGCAGCCATTTTACTGGTCACATGCACTCACTGCCAGGGAGAGGAGGACACCACAGCCCACGAAAGGGCACCTTAGGTTGGACTGAGGAGCAGAGTGCCAGCCAGGGGCTGTGGGAGGCAGGCTATGTAGTATCAGGAGCATGGGGTCAGCCTTGGCTCCTGCGGGAGCATGTGATTAGCTTGCTGGCGTAATTCCATGGGCTGGCAGGGAACTGAAACCTGCTACCGAGGGATGGGCAGGAGCTGCACCTGCTGTACTGGATAAGGAGAATTGTTTCACTCGGGAACTTTATCCACAGGAGCAGAATGTGGCAGGGAACTGGAGGCCATTTGAGGCCCTCTCAGTTTTACCAGATGTCGAGGCAACACATAATATTAACTTTAGGTGTTATGCACACGGGCTGTGTAGAGCCATGTGGGCTCCCTTTGAATATCCAGCGATTAACAGCTTTACAGATCATGATTAGAGAGGTTGAGTGTCATGTATGTTCAGAATTATGTGTATCTTTCTATGAGAGGTCTTAGAATTGCTATACCCTTTGTTCTTTATTATGTTAGGATTTCTTTTTTTTTTTTAGTTTTGCTTTACATGGTGCACAGCATGGTCTCCCAAATTAACAGTACACATTTCTAGAAAACGAAACTGGAAGATTTCCAGTGAGGCAAATTTCCTTAAACAAATGCCTTCATGCTCTGTTTTTATAATTTAATACTTGTATTAATTCCTGTGTGTTAGACACAGTGCCAAAAGTGTTACAGTATTATGCCCCTTATCACACCCTGTAGTTTTAATATTTTACCCATTTTATAGATGAGAAAACTGGGGCTCAGAGGAGATACGTAAAGTACCCAAGATCATACACTGACCGGGAGCACAACTGGGACTGACAGCAGGTCTTTTATTATGCTGCATCTCTTTTTTTGTTTGTTTTTTTGTTTTTGAGATGGAGTCTTGCTCTGTCACCCAGGCTGTCACCCAGGAGTGAAGTGGCATGATCTCAGCTCACTGCAGCCTCAATCTCCCAGGTTCAAGTGATTCTCCTGCCTCAGCCTCCCAAGGAGCTAGGATTCAGCGCTAGTGAGAAGTGTCCCCACCTTCTCCAACAAGGAGCACCCAAGCCCTTTTGAGAAATCCAAACCCATGTTAAGTTTTCCTGGGTTGGGCTTTAAAGACAATTAAGCTGTGATTGGACTAAGATTTGGGGTACCCCTTAATGGATAGAACCCTGCAATGCCAGCATCCTGAACAGGCTGTGGTATGATAGAACTATTTTCAGTGAAAGTTTCCCCTCCATATTATCCTGCATGGAGGGATTCTATCACTGCCTTCATTCTTTCACACTCTGGACTTACAGTCTCAGTGTAGATGCTTTGAGTCATTCATGCATGTTATTGAGTGTTTTGTGTTTAATTTAAACGTTAAAACCTAAATCCATGAAAGTACTTTGCCGCAAAAGCCTAAGTTGTATAGCTGCAAGGTTAGATCTGTACCTCCTATTCATAACTCGGAAATGTTTATGTTCTTCTAGATGTTCATCTGTCAGTACAGTATACTCTGCCAGAATTGCAGGGTAGGGGGCTTGCAGCAGAGAATGCAGATTGAATCCAAAAAAAATCCCCCTCATTCTGAACAGACTTGAGTCAGCATGGGTATGTGCCTGCTGTCCTTAGGTATCAAACTTAGCAGCAATCTGGCCTTTTGTCACCATGACAGTTTCCCATTTAGAATCAGAATGGGTTTTTGGTATTTGTGATGTTTCTAGATAGGCTAGTACAGAAAAAAAAAAAAGGTTGGAAAGCATAAAAAAATAATTTTTATTTTACTAATGTTGCCATTAATAGTATCCTATACGTTTGAGGAGAACGGTTATTTATTTTGTATTTCTTCTTTCAGCAGGAAAATGAAACAATACCAGTGAAAAGGAAAGTAGGTTATTTAAATGGTTTTAAATTTCAAAACTTAGATCCTATCTAAACATCTCTACACATTCCTAATATTTTGCAATGAGAGGCTTTTTGTGTCAGTTGCCCATTAGTGGTTTCTTTGACTTGAATTAAAAATAAACAAGCCTTGATTTCCAGAAAGCAGTATCATGTTTTTGTAAGAGGAGGTGGACTATCAATGAGCCAAGGGCTCTTTGTTCTGGAGACACATGGAGAGTATCTCTTATGGGTACAGTTACCTGACGGTGCTGTGTTGCTGTGACCTCTCCCCCCAGGCCTCCATCTGCCGGAGCAGCCAGCCCCTGTCTGGCTTCAGTGCCCGGTGCCTAGAGGACGAGCAGATGCTCCAGGCCATTAGGAAAGCCAATCCAGGAAGTGACTTCGTTTATGTTGTTGACACCCGGCCGAAAGTAAGTGTCACTATTGCGATGCATGTCTTTGCACCTGAGTTGTGAAACTGGCGGCAAGGCAAAGGCTAGCCGACTGCCATGTCTTGTGCAGGTTGCTTCATCTGCAAAGGGGTGGTTCCTCTTGGCATAGTCACTATCTGGGCACCCTGCTGGCTGCTTCCTGGAGGTCCAGTGCTCCTGAAGCCTCTGACTATGCAAGTACATTTTGTATTTCCCCTGCCCCTAACATTGTGCTGGGCACACAGGAGCACCCAAATGAATGTGGCTTCCTTTTGGAGATTGTGCTCCTAAGTATAACCAAATTAGTACTAGGTTTATTTCTAAAACAACTCTCCCTACTCTGACAAGAAAATTCAGTCTGGAGCTCCAGCAGTTCAGTTGTTGCAAGGTACTCATTTTTCAAATTCAACTTGTAGTAATCTATACCTGTGACTTGGAAAGATTTATAAAATATGTAAATTTTTTTAAAGCCTGTACTTTTACAAAAAGTTATAGGTATGTAAAAATGTATAGAAAAAGACTGGAAAGGCTAAACACAGAACTGTTAAAATTCTGTGGAGAAGGGTGTAAGATTTGGGGAGGTAGACAGCTTTCTACTTGTTTATTGTTAGAAAATCATTATTTTACAATTACATATGTATTAATACATTAATTTTCTAATTTAAGCAAACCAATAAGAACGAATAAATCTAGACATCACGGAATGAGTCACATTGATCTTATACTTACCTTCCACTCAGCCTTACTTTTTTTTTTTAAGGAGAATCAGTGTTAAGTCCAATAAAATTTCCAGTTTTTCTCCTTAGACCCAATTCTTTTAAAACTCATCAACAAGTGGAGTCCCCAGAGAGATGGACACAGAATCACCTACAAGTGCTTTGACTATAGCGGACAGAATGAGATGACAGAATGAAACATCCCTTAGTCAGCATATTTGGCGTCACATTTTTCTAGCCAGTAATGAAAATGTTCCTGGACCTGTGACTGTGGAGAAAGATGAACATGCAGTTCTGTCTCCTTGTATGGTAAGCTGAGGAGTCCAGGATGTCCTGTTAACCAACAAGAGTAGGATAGAGAAATTATGTTGAATGCAATCCCATTAAAAAAAAAATTGGGGGAAGGTATACTATGCTGTTTACAGTGTTTTTTTCCTGTGGGGCGAGAAGTTCATTTTAAGAAACTTTTCACTTCCTAAGTTAGAGTTTGAAATTTTTTTTCAATATGGAAAAGGTATAAAACCATGAGGACCTTAAATTTAGTTAAACATAGGGTTGCCATATGACTCAGCATTTCCTTCCTAGGTATGTAACAGAGAGAAATGAAAACTTATGTCCACATAAGAAGTTATATGTGAATATTTGTTCATTATCAGTAATAGCCAGAAATACAAGTAAGCAAATGTTCGTCAGCAGAGAATGGATTTATAAAATATGGCAAGTCCATTTAATGGAATATTATTCAGCTATGAAAAGCAATGGGCTATGGATACATACTGCAGCCTGGACGTACTAAGAGGAAGAAGTCTGTCACAAAGGAATCATGAAGTGTTCCAAATAGGCAAATTCATAACCATTGAAAGTTGACTGATGGTTGTCTAGGGCTGGGGGAAGGGAGGGAAATGATGAGTGACTGCTAATGGGTAGCAGATTCTCTTTGGGGTGATGGAAATGTTCTAAAATAAGATCATGGTTATGGTTGCACAACTCTGTGGCTATACCAAACACCCTTGAGTCGTGTGCTTTAAATGGGTAAATGGTGTCACATGTGAATTATATGTCAGTGAAGGTATTAACAAAAAGAACATAGGAAATAAACATTACAACGAAATAAAAAAAATTACGAGGAAGGATAAAATAAAATCAACAGCTCAAGTCATTTAAAAGTGTACTCTCTTGATAAGAGGTAATTATAAACATGGTCTGCACTCATTGGTGATATGAGAAATCATGAGAACTGAATCCTTTGTGTGGATACTCAGGCCTTGGTGATTTTCACAGATTCTCTGAACGTCACGTCACCAAATATTATGATTTGTGTTCAGGATAATGTAATGTGATGTTTTCCTAGAGTAAGATCAGTGCCCTACTCCTACCCTCACCTCAGAATCATCCTGTCCTCTTTGGAGCAAAGCACATAGCGGGAGAGATGTATGTGAAGTAGTGAGGATGGAGTCACTACTCACGGACGCCAGATGAGCAAAGCAGTCATGGAGATCAGTGATGAAACTGATATTACAGCTAGATCACATTCACATTCTACTAGATTATAGGTCAAGGGTCCCTTCCTTTTAAATTCTCAGAGCACAATGCACAGATAAAAGTTTCAAACTGAAAAAAAAAATAGCTTCTTTGCTGGAAGATTTTCACTGAAACATGTCAGAAAATCTCTGACTTTTACTATTCTCTTTCACTTTGTGCCTTTCTCTCTGGGTCATTTCATTTAAACCTTTCCTTCTAATGTGACTGCCTTGCCACCTCTTCTTTGTACCCTTTGTTTGCAAGGTGGGGCTGTTTTGAATTTCCTAATAGTTACAGATGATTTAATGATTAGCTGCTTAGATACACTGAAGACAAGATAAGATAAGGAAGAGAAAAGACAGGGGCTTTACTTAGTAGAGATTGGGAAGCCTTTTTCCTATCCAGTTTTTTTTTTTTTCAGATTTAAATAAAGCCAGACAGATTCACCTACTAATTTTAGGACCAGTGATCCAGATATGTACTGTGTTGTGTAAACCTTCTAGGAAATGTGGCAGCTGTAGAGCCAGGCATATTCCAGATTTAAAATAAATTAATCCAAAGGATTTGATTTGAAGGGTATATTTAGCACTAAGTATGTTTACTCTCAGCAGTGAGTTTGACGCTGATCCATTAAAGAAAACAGGGGTCTTGTACAAGCCGTGCCTGCTTCTCATTTATCCATGCATGCATACTTCACGTGAGGTTTAAACTGTTTGCTTAGAGCTTTCATTCTTCTAAAGATTGTGTTTGTTGATTTTTGTTCCAGAGTGTGTTAGGCCTCCTTGGTAGCCAGGAGACTGAATTTGCTCTGGGAAGTGTAGACCATGGCAATCAGGCACTTCTCAGGTTTGCTCACAGGTTTCATTAAAAAGAAAAAGGATTGGCAGCTGACCTGGATCATTCCTGGCCTTTGAGCAAGATTAGCCCCACATAAGAACTTCCAGAGCCGCCTGTTCGATCAAAGCCTCTGAATTGCTTGTTGTCATTAAGATTTTGGGAGACACCAACCTGAGCAACATACTGAGATCCCCATCTTTACAAAAGTTAGAAAAAATTAGCCAGGTATGGTGGCACGAGCCTGTAGTCCCAGCTACTTGGGAGGCTGACGTGGGAGGATGCTTAAGCCCAGGTGTTGGAGGCTGCACTGAGCCTCGATTGTGTGACTGCACTCCAGCTTGGGCAACAGACGGAGATCCTGTTTCGAAAGAAAAAGAAAAAATTGGAAGACAAAGTCAGTGAAGTCTTCAAGCATGTATTGAATGTCGATTCAAAACAAAATTATGCTCGTCAGGGCACATATTAGTGCTGGGGGCTGGTGCATTAAGAAAATATGAAAGAGTTGATGCAGTATTTGTTGAATTTTCAAATGAGAGATAACTCATTTTGTTGCAACCTTGTTCATGACTTTATCATTCATTTGTTCTGGGACTTGGCTGAGCTTGTAAAAATGCCAGGCACTTTCTCATTTAGTTCTTTTAACAATCCTGCAAGTTAAGAGGGTTTTTTTCGTTTTCTTCTTTTCATGAATAAGGGCTAGGACTTAAAAGAGGTTAAGTAATTTGCCCAGGGTCACACAGTTGAGGGCAGAACCTGGATTCACATCCAGGCTTATGTAACCCCAGAGCCCACTCTGAGGTTTGACCCGGGTGTTTGACCATGGTATTTTTTTTCTATTGACAAAAATTGTAGCAGAGCCCCGTTTCCACGTGGAGGCTCTGCAGGGTTACCACCTCTGAGCTCACACCCGATGAGGCTGGAGAACCCTTCACCACTCCTGAGAGGCAGCCAGGGCTATGGGAGAGGGTGCTGAGGCGTGAAGGGAAGGGCCGAGGGCGAGGCAACGCCAGCCTCGGTGACGCCCGGCCTTTTGTCCTTGCGCCTTCTCCAGAGACTGCACTGTGGTTATGCCCCTGATTTCACCGGGTCAGCGAGTTTTCAGTTGCGTAACGGGACGTCACATGGGATGTTTTTCTGTTTCTCTGGAATTAGGGAGTAGGTGGTGTCTACTCGTTGAGTCCTGGGAGGGGTCACCTAGGAAAATGAGTGGTAGAGATGAGGGATGCCTGAGAGAGGGGAATCTGGGGTCTCATACTTGCTGATGGCCGTCATAGCCGCAACCAGAGGGAAGAGAGCTGGGAAGAGGTCAGTGCCTAGTATCCATGGAGCAATCTGCACCCCTTCCCTTTGGCAGGGCAAAGATGGAGAAATTTCCTGTGGGTCATGTGGACCCTGAGGAAGGAAGCTGAGCAGGAGCCATCTTGCTTCAACCTTCCTGAAAGGGCTTAGTCACCGGATGTCTTCAGCTGCAGATGACTGTGGTGGGTATGCTGGGGAGGGAAGCTGAGTGGACTGGAATAGGCTTAAGCCAAGGTGTCTCTCCCATGTCAGTGAGATGTGTACTCCCCACCTCCAAAAACCTGCATCTATACACTATGCCAGAGAGGGAAGTGGTGACCAACTCATTCAACTATTGAAGAGAGAACTGCAACCTTGCCTAGCTTTGCAAAGAGAAATGTACCTCTTTTCTTATCCCTCCTCTGCACGTATCCTCCCAGTACACAGATAGGGCCTAAAAGAAAGAGGAGAGGGAGAGAGGGTCAGAGCAAACCCCTCACCAGTCAAAGTAGCCTGTAATGGGGGGAAGAGCTAATTTTGCATCCTATATGGGACTGGAATTCTAAGTTAGGCTAGTTGGAGATTTTCTATCCGAATGTAAACCTGATGCTATCAAATCTGTCCAAGATGCCCTTAGCAGGTAGAAGGGAGGATTTTGACTAGCACAGGTATAGAGAATAGTTGCAAGGAATAAAATCAACTCACAATTTTGTGTTTGTACCACAAGTTATGTTTCTTCCTTTAACCAGTTATATAGGAGGGAGAGAGAAGGACCATCATTTGACAACTTGTGTTAAGGCAAGACCCAGTCCTCCTCCTGCCAAGATCAACTTCTGCTGTCATTTCCTACCCGTGTCAGCTCAGGCACTGTCATTATTCAAGTGTAAAATGTAGCTGTGAAAATGGCAGACTCCAAGACTAAGGTAGTGACCAGGCTGACCTTTAACCTGATATCCAGATGAACACGGACTGAGTTTTCCTATGTTTGATTTAGGGTTAGGGCGAGAATCTGATGCTGTTTCTTCACAGTCTTGGCCTGCTCTTCCCTGGCTTCATTCTGTTACCCAGTCATTTTGCAGTTGTTCAGCTGGTCAGTAAATCTTCCTTAAGTGCCTGTTCTGTGCTGATTTGAAGGATAGGGATATGGCTATAAATGAGAGGGACAGAGTCCCTCATGGAGCCTACATTCTCCATCCCTCCTCTCATTCAGCCCTGATGTTTGCAGTGCCCGCCTCTCTCTGCTCACTTCTTACTCCTGTCTTCTCTGTTGTGGACACTAAATCACTAAATCAGTCTCCAGTTTTTCACTTAGACTTGCTGAAAATCCACTGCCACAGATGAAGTCTCAGTTCCTTGGCTGGGCCTTGTTGTAGTGGACCGTGCGTGCTTTCTAGCCTTCCCTGTTGGTATAGCTGCCACACAGGAGCCTTCATCTTCACCTGGAGTGGTTAGCTCATTGGTCATCTAGGATGCCTTCCCCTCTCTCTCCATCCTTCCAGGTTATGTTCACGTCTAGCTCCAGCTTTCTCTCTTTCACAGAACGTTACCCCTGATCCCTAGGCCAGATGGAGTTGCCTTAGATTCCAACTTCTGTCGCTGTCACTGTCTCTACCATTAACCCAGCTCCTGCCAGTCTCGGTGGATGTCATCTGTGACCGTTGGACCATGTGCTTTCCCTTCCATTCTCAGTTCTAAGCTGAAGGCAGCAAGAACAGCTTCATTTTACTCCATGTAACTCCTGGCCACAGTAGGTGTCCATGAAGTGTTGCCTTCGCTTCATTTATTAACTTCTCTGCACCCAAAGGCACTGATATTATCAAATAGCAAGAGAACCTTGTGTTAGGAAACAGGGTACTTTTTCCAGTCCTACTTTTCACCTATCTGTTGTGTTTCTTAAACATAAATTGAAACTGAAGTGACTATCTTTATTGCTTTATCTCCTTGAGAATTTTTAGGACCTGCAATGAATAGCTGTTCTTTAGTTGCAGAATGGAGTTCTCAGTCAGAGGGACAGAGGACCATATTTGATGCAGTAATAGTGATTTGTTTGATACTTTATCTTACTACACACACATACATGTAAAATGTCCAAGATAACTTACTTAATTTTTATTAATTGTAAAACTGTATCTCCTGCTTTGAGGGTTCATCTTTTGCTACATTGTCATGATAGGTCCTGTAAAATAAGTGGAAATCCTAAGCAATTGCACTTCAGATGGTAGATTAAATATTGCCACCTTCTGTTCACTTTGAGGAGTGCACATAGATGTTCAGGAGGTTGTGTTTCTCCTTTGCTTTTAAGGAAGACTACCAATAAGTTCTCCTGTATCAAAGATAATCAGCTATTTAATAAGGTGTACATGGTGTCTTAATTATAGATTAAAATAATATTTTAATGTTTATTAAAAAAATTATTCCACACCCTAACTTTTGTAGACAGTGTAGTCTCTCTCTCTCTTTTTTTTTGTATCTCTGCCTGGGATAGCTCTCCTGTCCTTTGTGGGTAGATAAGGAGAATGGTCAGTAACATGAGGTCTTGCTTTGTCACCTACACTGGAGTACAGTGGCATGAGCAGAGTTCACTGTAGCCTTGCCCTCCCAGGCTCAAGCAGTGCTCCTACCTCAGCCTCTCGGGTAGCTGGGACTAAGTCACATCCACCACGTCTGGCTAATTTTTGCATTTTTTGTAGAAATGGGGTTTTGCCATGTTGCCCAGGCTTTGAACTCCTGGGCGTGAGAGATATGTCCACCTTTGCCTCCCAAAATGCTGGAATTACAGGCATGAGCCACTGTGCCTGGCTAGTTTTTGTTTGATATGCTTTTTAAAAAAGAGTATCTCTGTGGTATGTGGTGAATAGGCTTAAGTTGAATTATTCAAGGTACAGCATAAATGTAAGGTTCATGTACATAAGGATACTTGCAAGTATCCTATTTGTGAAGCTTGTTTTAGAGGATAAACCAACATCTTTGAAAACTACTTATGCAAAGCAGTGATATTTCATAATAGCTTTGGAAGAACGATGTCTATAGGTAATTTTAGAAAAGTTTTCCCTATAAAATATTTATACTTTTTAAAATGTGAACATAAGTTGTATTAAAAGCTATTATTTTAATATTTTTTCTTAATTAAGACCACACTCTTTATTCTCATAGCATGCCTGGGAAAAAGACCCTTTTGTAGACTGGGAACAGTGTCCTGAGGGACAGATGTGCCCCAGCTGATGTCATATGAGCTAAGTCATGGAGCAGGGCTGCTATTGAGACGTGAGGTGTCTGCCAGCCTGGGCCCCTGTGGCAATGACTTGTCCTCTGCTGTTTTTTCACTTCTAATACACTTCATTTCTGTTATTTAAATTACAAGCTTCATATATGCTCTCATTATTAATGAAAGATTACAGGGGCGTCTAAAGTAGTACTGATAGCATTCCCCTGTCGCCTGCCATGCTGTCTTTCTGATGTAATTGCTGCCAAATTGGTATCATTTTCTATACATTTTTATTCTGCTTGATAAACATGCATAAACTTAAATACATATGTATAGGTCGTTTTATAAAAAGTGGGTGGTTGTATGAATATTACTGTGTAGCTTACTCTTTTCACTTGTCATGGGCCAATGCCAAGTCTACACACAGAGGATCCCTGACTTAATGGTTCAACTTAGGTGATTTTCTGACTTTTTACAATGGTGCAAAAGCAATCGACATTAAGAAGCTGTCCTTCCCTTGTGATTGCTGGGCAGCAGCAGTGGGCGCAGCTGCGTTTGCCGTGTGCTTTTGACGTAGGGTATTTTTCCACTTATGATGGGCTCATCAGGACACAACCCCATCGTGAGCCTCGGAGCATCTGTCTGTCTGCTGTGTGATCTGTGGCCTCCTCCTTGGTCACTGCTTGCAGTCCAGGGCATGATAAACCATCATGTATCCTATCTTTGCCCTATTGAGATAGCCATGGGTTTTCAGCTTTATTGCAATAAACATTCTTGGGCATCTATTTTTGTGTGCTGGTACTTTCAATTTTGTCAGATTTTTAGGAGAACTGTGTCAAAGAAGATACGTGTCTTTAACTTGAAACTTAGCTCTTTTAACTTAGCTTTTTGAAAAGTACTGCATTGCATTGTGCTCTTAAAAGCAGATATTTTTTTCTGGTAGTGAGTTCCTGGCATAGAGATAGCCCTCCTGTCCTTGGTGGGTAGAGGAGGAGAATGGTCAGTGAATATTGTTTTCCAGGATGTGATGACCTGCTTAATTAAATAGCAAGAATGTTTTCCCATTCTAGAAACCTATGTATTTCCCAGCTAAAGTCAGACTTATCCCCTTTTTGATTTTAGCCATGCAGGGCTAGGACAGTGTTTGGATTTAATAAATATCTTCAAAGACCACTATGACTTAACCTAGTTTGCCCTTGAAGACTTCAACTTCTGATACGTAAAATTATAATAATGAAAGTGATCAAAAAGTCCAGTAGAGCTCTAGATTTAAATAAGGTGGCTGGAGGAAATGCCTCTAGAGACTTGGTTCCATTCCTTGTCTTCATTTTAGTTAGTAATTCCTGCTCAGGGTTTAACTTGGCATCTGAGGGATCTTGTGGGCAAATCAGAATGATGCAACCATTCCTATTTGATAACATGTTTATTGACAATATAATACTAGAAGACATATAATGTTTAGAGCCTTATATTGACAGCTGTTTCTGCTGTTAATCTTCTGCCAACCTACGGGTTATATGTAGTATTAAATTGGACTACTTGGTTCCATCACAGAATTCGACATTCAGTTTGGCATCTTTGATGGGGACTGCAAGAGACATCTCCAGAAGGGTTTATCTATAGACTGCTTTCCAGCTAAGAAAATGTGACCCACACAACAAATTCATGCTGTTGAATATAAGCTCATCAGGAGTGCCTGAAGCTGTGTAGTTCAGTACAATGTTGCAGATATTCAAATAAGCATAGTATGTTTCCGCACATCATTTTGAATGCTTTGATTGGGTATCCATGAAATGTTTTGGTTGTTTCATCTTTGTTTCATCAGTGTAATTGATGACTGTTCTGTTTTGCTGACCACTGCAGCTTAATGCAATGGCAAATCGTGCTGCAGGGAAAGGCTATGAGAATGAAGACAATTATTCCAATATCAAGTTTCAGTTTATCGGGATAGAGAACATCCATGTCATGAGGAACAGTCTGCAGAAAATGCTGGAAGGTAAACCATTTCCTTATGCACAGCATTAAAAAATGCAGTTCAATATTTTGATGCCAAAAGCGAATAAGATATTCTTGATTTTAAAATGTTTTTTTTTTTCCTCCAATGATGCTATTTACATAGGTGTGATAATCTGGGAAGAATATCATGTTACAGTGGCTCTTTAAATATTTAAGAATCTTTCTGTTACTTTTTTAAGCATCACTGTGATGTGGTTTTGTCAGTTGGTGATTAGCAGTCAGGGACTCTACAATGGTACTTAACATCTCAGGTAAAATTGCACAGGGATATTTTTCTTTCTTCCTCATAATGTTAGTTTGATCCACATTTAAGGCCATTTAGGAATAAAGCAATAAACAGCCATTCTTTTATGGAGATCAGTTTCAAAAACTGTGTCCTTATTGAAGGCCCTGAGAAGGGAGAATATTGGAGTTCTCACTCAAATTTCTAAACAGCAGCCACTGCAATCCACATGCATGTACCCTCTGCCACCTCCACATACACTTCAGCATATAGCAGCGAACACTACAAGACCCGTACCCACAGACTTATATACTTGTGTGGCTAGGAAATTAAAGAGATGGATTATGTAATATAGAAGAGTTATTCATGTGGCGAAACCAACCACATGCTGATGAGCAGAAATGCTGCATTTCAAGCAAAACCAGCTTAGTCTGCCACTTCTGTTCCTTGTGATCATAGAGACCCCAAGAGGAATCTGTTGCCGTAGTCTAAGCACTTCTGGCTCTGGGAACTGGGAAAAGACAGAGGATGCAGGAACCATGGCCTTGTGCCTTGGCTGTCCATGCTGTGTCTGCGCTTCTGGGGAAAGCCCTGGAGAGCTGGAGCTGGGAGCCAGGGAGGTTGGCTGTATTGATTGAAAATGCAGCCTCTGGAATGGGGAAGAGGGACAAAAAAAGTTGCTGAATTATTTTTCCCAGGAATCCACGTTTGCTCTCAGTTACTTATGCAATTCTTCGTTTAATCAGAACAACTTAATGTTGCAGTTGGAGAAATCTGAGTGTCACAAACTGGCCTAATTTCCATTCTCTTTTCTGGACTTTCTGGTTCATCTCAGTCATTATGAAACTTTGAACACATAGTTAACTTTTTTGGGGATCCATTACCTGCTGCAAAATGATGGGATTAGGCCAATACTTTTTTTTTTCTTTTTGAGACGCAGTCTCACTCTGTCACTGAGGCTGGAGTACAATGGCGTGATCTCGGCTCACTGCAACCTCCGCCTCCCAGGTTCAAGCAGTTCTCCCCCCTCAGCTTCCCGGATGGTTGGAGTTACGGGTGCATGCCACCAAGACTGGCTAATTTTTTGAATTTTTTTTTTTTAGTAGAGATTGGGTTTCATTGTAGCCAGATGGTCTTGATCTCCTGACCTCGTGATCTGTCCACCTGGGCCTCCCAAAGTGCTGGGATTACAGGTGTGAGCCACTGCACCCAGCCTAGACCAGTACTTCCTGTAGTTCTTCTAGCTGTGACAATTTGATGCCCCTCTTTAGAAAAAATCCTTTCCTACAGCTGAAAACATCTCAGCCCTAGAGCCATATCCATCTTTTCTACATAGTTGGCAGTCAGTCTCTCAGGTCACAGTGACATTACCTGGGCATTGTCTCATGTCACAGTGATCATACATGATTATTTGAGCAGCTTAAACTTTTGGAAATTGTCATGCACAGTTTGGCTGTCCCTGCTACAAACTGTTTTTTATGCGTTGAAAAATTGGACTAGCTTGGTACTACTGTTATTGGAAAGGTAGTATGACTTTAATATGAAGATTGTTCACTTATCAGCATTATTGTAAGTTATGCTTTAAATTTTTCATTTGGTCATTTCATCAGATGACTTGGAGAACATATATTCTTCTATGCAGAAAGTTGCTCCTGTGAGTACTTATAGCATACAAATTTGACTTGTTTTTAAATTGGTAATTCTTTGGTTTCTTGTTAGGAACCATTTCTCCTGCTCTTACGCCTGTGATCTGACTCATTGCTGTTTTCTAAAGAAATGCAAACTGACCAAGTTCCGGAGGGCAGCTGTCTGTTTCATAAGGGAACATGGTGCTTCCATATAACTTTTCCAGCTGTGTGCAGTGCAGTAGGCAAGGACATCTTCCTGGATGCTTGTCCATGGTCTTGACCAATGTTTGACTATCTGTTTTTACTGAGTAAATTATAAACCATTGCGGAGGCTGAGCTGATGATGAAGTGTTGCAATCAGACCCATCTTCTAAGGCTTTTCCTCCTCCAAACAGCTGTCCTTGGCATCAAAGAGATAAGAAGGTTCATACTGCTGGTCACTTGGTAGGCAGAGGAATGAATTATACATTTCATTCATGATAATTTTATTCATTTTTTAACCATTGTTATGGATGTAATCAGAATAGATTCCAAATAATAGAAAAGTAAAATTGTTTGCATTCTGGCTTCAAACAGCTCTCTGTGAGCAAGAGCTGCAAGATATTTCATCAGAAGCTGAAATCTAGGACCAAGTTCACATCCTGTGTAGGTCCTCTATAGAGCTGATTTAATTTTAACTTCGATTTGTACGTTTCAACCAAACTATTTTTGTGTGATCTATACTTTCTAAGGAGAGAAAATGATGCATTTCAGTTACATGGCAAGCAATATTATAATTTAATGAAGTGATTTTCACAATAGTTTCCCTTTTGATCATCCCGATAATGGTTTTTCCCTCAAATAGTAAGAGGATACCCTGTATTTTCTTTTCTTTTTTTATTTAAAATTTTTAAGTTCTGAGGTACATGTACAGGACGTGCAGGTTTGTTACATAGGTAAACTTGTGCCGTGGTGGTTTGCTGCACCTGTCAACCCATCACCTCAGTATTAAGCCCAGCATGCATTAGCTATTTTTCCTAATGCTTTCCCTCCCCTGACCCCACCCACCGACAGGCCCCGTGTGTGTTGTTCCCCTCTGTGTGTCCATGTGTTCTCATTTTTCAGCTCCCACTTATAAGTGAGAACACGTGGTGCTTGGTTTTCTGTTCCTGAGTTTGCTGAGGATCATGGCTTCCAGCTCCATCCATTAAAACAGTCAGTAGAAGAACCTGGAATAGTCACTTTCCAAGGCTGAGAGTATTGTTATTAGCAGAAGTGGAGCTTTTACATCTTAACCATCCTGGGTGTTGGGGAGGAAGCGATGAAGAGGAAGGTAGAGAGGTGCATGGAATTACTCGCATGTCTCCACTTGCTGAGGTTGTGCCCTACTGGGACACCTCTTCCTATCTGTTCTGAAGGTCGGCAGGCACTGATAGGAAAGATGCAGCAGGCACATCTTCCTCCTCTTCCAGTCAACTTGCCATCTTTTGGAGATCACCTTGAAAATTTCACTTTCTCCCCATGGGTAGCTTTGTGGCTACCTTCCACACGACTATTAGATTAATACTGTTGGCCATTGTTTGGTTCTATCTAACTGACCACTTACTCATTAGTGTAGTCATTAAACTAAAAATTGAGCAACTGCTCTTTGCCACATGTCAAAAGTATTTTCAATTAAATGATTGTATCTGATTTTCACAACAGTTATGTGTAGTACGTGGTATTATCTGCTTTCTATGGATGAAGAAACATAATTTTTTAAAAGAGTAAACAGTAGTTGAAACAAACATGTAGATAAACATGTAAACTTGCTCTGGTAATTAGAGAAATGTAAGGTAAAACTTCAGAGTGCCATTTGTCACCCAATTTTTTACAAATTAAGAGACTACTGGAAAGAATATGGTAAAACTAGTACTCTAAATATTTATAGTATTATTTAAATAGGCTTAGAGAGACATATTTTGCTTAGAGATAGTTTTTACCAGGTTGCTTCATCTTAGGGACAAAATCAAAATAATATTAAAAAAAATAAAGATATAGGAAGGGCATGGAGGCTCACTCCTGTAATCTCAGCACTTTGGGAGGCTGAGACATTGAGGATCATTTGAGACCAGCCTGGGCAACACAGTGAGACCCTGTCTCTACAGAAAATGTAAAAATTAAAAAAAAAAAAAAAATCAACCAGGCATGGTGGTGTGCACCTGTAGTTCCAGTTGCTCAGGAAGCTGATGTGGGAGGATCATCTGGGCCTGGCAGGTTGAGGCTGCAGTGAGCCATGATTGTGCCACTGCACTCCAGCCTGGGTGACAAAGAGTGAGGCCCTGTCTCAAATAAAATAAAATGAAGATACAGATGTGCCTGTGTTGATAGTAGTGTTTAGAACATTGGAAGCTACATGACTAACAGTAGTAGACTGATTAATTTTACTTCATCTTCTTGATAGAAAAGTTTGCATCCATGAAAAATACCAAATGTGAAGACTATATGTACTAACATGGGAGAGTATGTATAATGTAACTGAAAAATTTAGGTTGTAAGATTGTTTCAATATTCTTATGCACTATACAGTAAATCATTTGTCTGAAGAAAGACTAGGAGAGCATGTCCAGAATGATCACTGGATTAGCATGGAAGGATGAGAGTGATGTTTTTCCCTTTTTCCTTCTTTATTTACAAAATATTTGCTATGGTTGGTATATTCCTTTTTTAAAAAACGATATTAATTATCTCATGGTTTCTGTAGAGTAGGAGTCTGGATGTGTCTCAAGCATAAATGGGAACCCAGGGACCCTCTTCTCAGGGTCTTTCAAGGCTGCAAAGTGACAGCTGGGCTGCATTCTCATCAGGGAAGAATCTACTTTCCCCATTCAAACTTCCTGTTGTGGAAGTTTGGCTGTTCACAACATGGCAGCCTGTTTCTTCAAGGCCAACAGGAGTGCCTCTCTCCAGTTACAGAGTCTAGTGTATTACACTTTTTAATTAAATTGTTTTTTAAAAACATCCTTTCCATTGTCACATTACAAAGCAGTATTTTAACCTAACACTTGTTATCATATTACAGTGATCCTTGTTGAATAGTGGTTCTGATATAAGACAGGCTCACAGCTTGTGACCACAAGGATCATTATATGAACCGCAAGGATCATTATAACCACCTCACATAGTCATGAAGATACATTTTTGGAAGGCTTACTATGTATTGGACACATTTCAGATTTTTTAAGATGTATTCACTTGAGTAATCCTCATTGCAGTTGTTGCTACTCTTACTTTCATTTTACAGATGAGGAAATTGAGGCACAGAGCCTGAGAAACTTGTGTCAGCTCAAAATAGTAAGTGGTAGGACCAACATGTTTATCTACTTAGTGAATTCAGATGCCCCACTCTTAATCACTAGACTTTTCTGCCACTCGAGGTAGTGGGTTGGTGTGGAAGGTACCTTGGCCTCAGTGTGTGAAGTCCTAGGTTTGAGTTTTTGCTTTAGTCTCTGAGTAAACTTGAACAAATCTCATTTTCTGTATTTGTAAAGCATTGTAAGCAACATAGCTTCCCTCTTTAACTCACAACTCATTAAAAGGATTTCTTCCAAACTATAAAGTGTTTTCCAAAGTAAGGTGGCTATGTTTTCTCTTGGGAAGCAATAATATATTTTAAAATAAGCACTGAATGAAATGGATATGTCGATGGGCTGTAGATGAATTCAGTCAGCCAGGCATGTATTTAGTAGCCCTCCATGCCTTCCTATGGGTAAATGTTCTGAATTTCTTTATTCAAAAGACACGGAGTATAACCACAATTTTCGGAGGCACCGAAGCACTTGTCTCATAATAGGGTCTGTATGCAATCAGCGCATGTTAATCAAAAATGATTTAATAACACATCAGACCTTCGATTATTTTCTCAGCAAGTTGTTCTATGAACTTGCAAACCTTAGCCTAACAGCAGAGCTGGGGAAGTGACCCCAGAGCATGTGGGACACAGGCCCCACGTCAGCTCCGTGATATGGGCAATTGTGTGACCAGTCAGGGGCTGTGTGAAAGGGGGCCAAGCAGATCCATTCTGAAAGACTGGAATCTTTTTAGCAGGCCATAAAATACAACCACTTAAAAAAATATTCCCTGGCATGATGGTCATTGACTGTGGAGAATGTTTTGTGGCAAAATCAGGTGGCCCTAGAGGTGATATCTGATCTGTTCTTCCATGCAAAGGTTTTGAGGCCTGATTAATCAGAATCTTCATTCAGTGTGGAAAGGATGGTTGGAGGCAGAGAACTTGGAGTTGTCATGGGAGGCACCATCATGGTTGGTATTACGGTTACATGTTTGATTCCTGCTCTAGTCTCCCTGCCAAGTCGCCTTGGAGGAACCAAGGTCTAAAGGGAACAGCCCCTGACACACCCCGCTCCAAAGTGTCTATGAAGTAGTTCTCTCTGCTCACAGAGAGGAGAGGTTGTGGCCCTCGGTTCAGATGTCCTTTTTCCTCAATGTGTTCTTCCTTACCTCATATCTTTATGGGGTACTGGCTAATTCAGCCTTGAGGAAATGGAAACGGATTCAGCCCTTCATAGATACTGCAAATTTAAGCTTTTCATTTTAAAGTGAGTATTTCCTATCACATTCCCTGCAAATTTTTGCTGTGAAATTCTACCAGATGTGAGCTAATGAAAGGCTGTAAATGTGGTCCTTCTTCAGCTCTCTGTAGTCTGAGTTTTTAACCATTATTAATATCCTCAGATTACTTAGCTATGAGAGGAGACAACCCATAATAACTGGAAATTTCTCGTCATTTTTTCTCAAAATTTGGCACCATGGCCTAGGTTTCCATATAGAAAACCCACTTTCCCATTACAGTGGAAATAGGTAGCTCTACATGGAAATAGCAGCTTGTATGGCTTTTTGACAAGTGATCTGCTAGGCCAGCAAGTCTGTCAGGCTTCACAGGCTATCAGAGCAGTCATTTAGAGGAAAGAAATGGACCAATTGTGTGTGCTTTGCCTTTCTGGTATTGAATGAGGATGGATTTTGAACGCGTCTTCTCAAGTGCTGGATGGGATCTGCCCATCTGGACAATCATATACTAAGCGCAGAGGCATAGGCTAGAGGAAGAGCATGGACGCATGTGCTGTGGATGGATTCCAGCTCAACTTACTGGCTATGTAACCACGGATGGCCTGGTAAACTTCTTTAATTCAGTCTTTCCATTTTGAAAATCCAGAGTGAATCTGCTCTGAAGGGTAGATGATTTATAAAGAGCCTCAGGCACAATACCTGCTTGTAGTAAGTACCGTACTGAACACACAGGAGCCTGGACAGTTATCTCAGACATGCATCTGTTTATCGAACAGTTACTGAGAGTGTTCTGGATGCGAGGCATTGGATAGACTAATGCTTTGTTCATTCACTCTGAAAGAAGTAACCAGTTTTGACATAGGGCAGAAATCAGGCAGGAAGAAAAGATCATGCTTGTTTATTAGTGATCTCAGTGAGGGCCTTCCCTGGGTAGGTCATGGTTGAATGTTTTAACTGGATGTCAAAACCAGAAAGTTTGACATTATCAAAAGGACAACAGAAAAGAAGGTGATTTAATGAGAGAATAGTAACTATATTTCTCCCAATGATGCTTTATTTTGCAGTTCACTGAGACAATTCAAAGATTAATTTTAAAATGTTCACCCTCAGAATTATTGTTTTGTTAATCAGAGAACTAGGACAATTACAAAGTGAGTGCTTGTAGAAGAAAGTGTATCCCATCAAACTCAAGACAGATGTGGCTAAATTTAGTGATAAGAGGAGCTGTTTTTCCCTCAGGCTCTAGTTGACATTTGCCGGTTCCATGTTTACTTGCCAGTGACGGTACAGTCTCAGAGTTTGTAAGAGTGTTGGTCCTAGAAGCTTTCCTCGCCGGCATGAGGCATGTGGAATGACGGCCACCCCTGCATCCTCTCCTGCATGTACCGCTCATTTACCGCCTTAGTAATTGGCAGCCACCGTGTCAGTCTTCCGGGATCCCTGGCCCTCCCTCCAGTGCCTGCCACTGTACATCCACGCCAGTCTTTCCAGCCTCTCAACACCCCTACCTTTTCCCAGTCTCAACTTCTCTTGTGCCATTTGCTTTGAGTTCCCTATTTCGATGTTAACATCCCTTGAATCCTGGTTTCAGTTCAATTTCTGTTCATCCTGGCCCAGTTTGTATATTGATTTTTAATTCTTCTCTATTTTTTTAGTGAAAATAATATGGAAAGTGGAGTCAAGGGATTTAGATTTCTATCCCAGTGTATTTGCTGTGTTGCTAGCATCTGATCCCATTCCTTCTTAATACATCAGGATAATTCTATCCCTGGGTGTGGTGGCTCCTGCCTGTAATCCCAGCACTTTGGGAGGCCAAGGCGGGTGGATCACCTGAGGTCAGGAAGTTCAAGACCAACTTGGCCAACATGGTGAAATCCTGTCTCTACTAAAAATACAAAAATTAGCCGGACGTGGTGGTGTTTCCTGTGGTCCCACCTACCCGGGAAGCTGAGGCAGGAGAATTGCTTGAACCCGGGAGGCAGAGGATACGGTGAGCTGAGATCACACCACTGCACTCCAGCCTGGGTGATAGAGCAAGACTCAGTTTCAAAAATAAAAAAAGATAATTCTGTCCACTCTAGATGGGAGGTTGTGAGGGTTTGTTGAGAGGAAAGCACCAAGCCTCATCATTTACACATGGCAGATGGAACAAAAATGGGCACACACACACAGATTTTTAAAATAAGAGAGAGGGTCTCCCTCTGTTGCCCAGGCTGAAGTGCAGTGGTGCAGCTGTAGTTCACAGCAGCCTCTGACTCTTGGGCTCAAGTGATCCTCCTGCCCCAGCCTCCTGAGTATCTGGAACTACAGGCGTGCACCTCTATAGCCAGCTAATTTTTAAATTTTTTTTGTAGAGATGGGGTCTTGCTACATTGCCCAGGTTGGTCTTGAACTCCTGGGCTCAGTCTTCCTGCCTTGGCCTCCCAAAGGTCTGGGATTACAGGCACAACCCACTGTACCCAGCCTCATGTTTTTTTATTTGCTGCAAAGTTTCACATACCTCAGAAATTAATATTCACATCTTACTGTCCTTACCACATGTTAAACCTAAGATAGTACAGGTTACCACCATATACTGAGAATATGTCTTTAGACACAAAATTCACATTCATAAATACCAATAGCACATTATTCTATGAACTTGCTGCTCCATTTCCTTTAGGCCAGTGGTAATGAGTATTCTGGAGTATATGGTGAGGGGCTCCTGTAGGCGAAACTGAACACTTTCAGTGTACGGGCCATAATTAAGTCCTCTTTGGATGGCTTCACCTGTGGGATTGTTCAGTACAGGGACATTATCATCATTTTGCCAGTTCTTTGAAGACTATCTTGTGGATCTTGGCTTCATGACTCCAAAATGGGAAAGGGACAGATCAAACACTGGCAGAACTTAGATGTGTGTTGGGCTGGCAATCAAGGGAGGGCCATGTACGTTTCCACTTCAGATCTCAGGGTACAAGAAAGACCAACCCCACAGGGTTCAAATGGAGACTTTTTTTGCACACTTGCTGACCCCACCCAGCTTATAGGAGAAAATAAGAGTGATAGAGGAATTACCTAAGGCAGATTATCTGAGGCTTATTTTCTTCTAAGTAAATTCAACATTTGCAGAGGTCTGAAAATTATATATATTTTCTTTGCTTTTTAATTTTTTTAACTGTAGTTTATATATGTGTATGACATATAGTTGTCCTGTTATATAAAACAAATATTGTAAGACCCGGGCATGAAACTCCCGATTAGTAAGCCCTGTTGTCTGCAATTTGTGGCATATGCCTCTGATGTCCGCTGAAATGAACTTTGTTCAGCAAAATGGTTTGTAAATATTGGTTTGGGTTTGGCAACAAGAGTGAACAAATCAGTATTTCTCCCTTATCCTGAGTTTATCCAAACAAACCCAACAGTTTTATATTTAAAAATTCAGGTGCTAATCGTTTTGGTCTCGAGTGTACCCCCATCTGCCCATGTCTATTAATCATCTGCAGACCTCTTTGCTTTTCAGGTTGCCACTCAGCACACAGGGAGAGAGAGCACTCTCAGTGGTTCACGTTGCTTGAGAACCTGGTGGGGTTATTTTACTTAGCGCATGCAGTTTTAATGTTCCTGAAAACAGAAATGTTAAACAAGGAGCCTTCTTAGTGCTGACGTGGTGAGAGCTGCAGCAGCCTGTCCCGTTGCTGAGAGCTAAATGGACAGAGAAGCGTGGGGACATTCTCTCTGGCAGGACATTCTAGGGCCTGGTCCTGTGGCCATCCATTCCTCTCTTGCTTTTGTCTGAGGCCATCTCCAGGTTAGCTGGCAAGCCCGGTGTCTTTATTTTTAAACTTGCAGTCATTAATATGCCTTGTGGGAAGAGAAGGTGGTGAAAAGGATCTTTTGTTCCTGGGCTGAGCCTCAGAGCTTGGAGGCCAAGATACTCTTCAGGCCTGCTAACTAGCCCTAAGCCCTACAATAACAACTTCAAAGTTTGGCCTTTTTAGTGAAAAAAAAAAAAAAAAAAAAAAAAAAAAAGACTGCAAGAGAATGTTATCTGAGGTTTGGAGGAATCAGCTGCATCATGAGACTTCACATGGTGGAATGTGTGTATTTTAGGATTAAATTGAACACTTTGGGTAACGGCCTGGGGTTGGACAGAAAGCCCAAACAGCAGGCATCCAGGGAGTGGTGAGCGCTCACGGAAGGTGCTGGAATTTGCCATGCTTCCCACTGGGCCATGTTTCAGGGCCGTGTGCACAGGTGGAAGTGAGCCTGATGCTTGGAGGGCCTGTCCTGTATTGCTGGGCATTGTCATGAGGCGACAGATCTCTAGAAGGACAGGGCTTGCTCAGTTTTACCTTGGGGCTGGCATTTAGCCTTTTATCCTTTGCATCAGATTCTGCTGTCTGTCTTCCAGCTGGGTCCATGCACCCCTGAGTTCACAGGAAGACTTTTTGAGGTTCACCCTGGGTACATTACTATGGAAATCAGCTTTTAGATCATCAACTTCTGTATGTCCTTTTTACTACAATTACATGACCTGCCTCAATGCTCCTGGGGCCAGCTTTAAGCCGGCTCTCCCTTCCTAATTGCCTTGTTGCCACCTTACAGAAAAACAAACATACCCTTCATCACACCCTCAGTCTTGCTATGATGCATCATCTCAGGATGTATAAGGGAATGTGTTTTAGAGGTACATGTGCAAAAATGTTTGAAGACTTCTGATTAAACTTCCTTGAGCAATCTAAGTCAATACTGTGCATAGAAGTATAATGCAAGACACAAATGCAGAAAACATTTGGAATTTTAAACTTTCTGGTAGGCACATTAAAGTAAAAATAAATTTTCATATTATTTATGTCATATAAATATATGTAATATTTATATTATTTTTAATATTTTATTTAACCCAGTATATCCCAAATGTTATTTCAATGTTATCAGAATAAAAAGCTAATAAAGAGGTGTTTTTGCATTTTTTTTGTGTACTATGCCTTTAAAATTTGAGTTAAATTTTACGCTTACAGCATATCTGTCTCAGTTCAGACTGGACATATTTCCAGTGTTGCAGAGCCACATGTGATTAGTGATTACTACATTAGGGCGGCACTGTTGTAAGTAATAGCACAGCCTTTAAGCTGTTGGTATTTGGGAACCAAGATTGGTTCATGTTGAATTATGAAAAAATAACAAGCCGAGGCTGAGAGGCATTGATTAAGAGCACAAACCCCGGAGCCAGACTGGATCCTAGCCTCACCACGTATCCATCAGCTGGGAGACGCTGGACAAGCACTGTGCCTCTTTGCATTGGTTTCCACACATCAAAAATGAGAATAATAAGTGCCTTCCTCATAATGATTGAGGATTGAAAAGCTGAGGCTAATCTGTATAAAGCACCTAGAAGAGCGTCTGGTGTCTGGTATGTAGTCCACCAATGTGGCTACAGTGTGGTGGCAAAAACTCTAGGTTCGTCTTTTGAAAGACTTGGATTTGAGACATCTTTCTGCCATTGACCACTTTGTGCCTTAACTTTTCAAACTTCAGCGTTCACATGTTCGAGGGAGTCTAACACCTCCTTCCTCCCAGGACACCGTGCTGGAGGGACAGATAATAAAATATGTATCATAGCCACCATTTTTGGGAATCTTCTTTATGGCAGTGTAATGCTTATTTGTATCATCTTATTTCATCTTCACAACAACTGTTTGAGGAAGGTGTTTTTATCCCCGTTTTCTGTTTGAAGACAGCAAGGCTCAGTCACTAGCCCAAGTGACCATATTGGGCATGGGCAGAGCTGGAGTTTGAGTGCAGCTGTGTCTGCCTCTGAGGCCCTGAAACATTGCTACATGGTATTGCCCATGCGTATGTCATGATTATTACTCAGATGTACAGTTTAGTTCACACGATACTAAAATCTAAGTTAAACAAGGAGGTCTTCCTATCTCCCCCAGATGGCAGAGTAAGCTAATGTGAAATCCCTGCTGATAAAAAGATCTGAAAGTGTCAGTGCGTTTGATCGAGGAAGCAGGACAGTGAGCAGTGGTTTGAAAAGGCCTTGTTTTCAGGAGACGTCGGGGATGTGAGGGTGCAGAGCTGGGTGCCTGGAAGAGCAGATGACAAGTCACTGGTGTAGGCCTGCGGTGGGGGCTGAAGGGAACGCCTGTGGAGGCTGCTTCTCCTGTGTGAGGTGTCCCTGGGGGGCACAGGACTGGCTATCGGAGGCAGGGGAATGAGGACAGATAGGAGTGGGCAGGGATGGCTGCTTCAGCTGCCACTTCATGTCACTTTCCAAACATGCAAAATACCTGTAGCAAACCCTAACCTGGAACCATCCAGACAGCAGAATCTCAGGAAGCCTGGCTGTGAATTAGTTGACATGATGAGGTTGGACCCCACTGCAGTGGCCAACAGCGATTCCTCCTGGAACCACTGGAAGAGTGAGTCTAGACATATCAGGAACACCACCTGTTATGTGTGTGGGAGCCTTCCATCCTCCCGTTCCAGTTCCAGTAACCTAAAGCCTGTTCCAGATGACCGTTCTATCATATCGGGTTCTTGGGGTGCTCATCCTGCATCTTTTTTCCTCTGCCTGCTGCCATCCTCATGAATGCTGTTTTCTGGTATGTTGTAAACTTGCCTTCAGGCCAGCTTTTTCTATGGGATTCTACAGAATCGTGGAAGCACTGCTCCTAAGCAGCTTTTGGGTTGCATCTGCTGGATGTCTGAGATTTTTGGCCCAACATGAGAATTCCTCCTCTTGGGGGCTTCCATGCATAAGGAAGGTGTGTTTGGATCCCAACATGTGCGAGACCAGGCCCAGGGTTTCAGCATCTCAGGAGAGATTTTTCTTTTCCTCATGTAGGGTCCGGACAGTGATTGGCTTCCTGGTCATCGCCCTGAGTGCATGAGTGGTTTTTTTTTTTTTTTAACAGCTCAGTTTGATGTAGGGAATCTCAGTTCCAGCAGATGGCTTGCACAGGTCCAGAGTAATTTCTTGTTTCTGTTCCAGTTAAACACAACATACAGTAATTTACCCACTTCCTTCTGATTCCCCACTAAAGTGATAATGAAATGGAAAAAAAAAAAGGCAAAAATACAAAAGGACAGGAGATTGGAAGAGGAGGTAATGGAAACAAAAATATAAAAGCTACAACATAAATGGATGAGTGATAAGTAATGCCACAGACTAGAAAAAAAAGCTGCAGTTTATGGCAGAAATACGAGAATCCCCAAAGGAAGCCAAACAGAAGTGCAGATCCTTAGACAATCTCTGGAATTTGAGCTATCACGTGTCTCTGAAACAAGAGGACTAGCCGAACGTTTGCACAAGAAGCAGTTCATTGGATCCGAGCCCCTTCCTCCCCTGCACAGCCTAGCGAAGCCTCTTCCCACACTTCCGCAAGGGAAGATGGTGATGCACTTTCTTGAAAGTCAGCCTTTCTGGAAACGTTGACTACAGGGACTCTGGGATCAGGAGCACCAGGCAAAGCTGCAAGAGGGCAGGAGGGAAAAACGGGTTAAGTGAAAGTCTAAGTATGGGAGAATGAGACCCATGGTTACTGCCCCAGTTCTCTTAGGAAGTTGGCATCCAGTATGAAACACCAGGTGTTTGGAAGATTCCATTCTGGGACCTGCAGACATCCAAGACAAAGGACTTGTAGATTGTTACATCAGCCAAATCTCCCATCGCAAAGCCTAGCAGCTAAGAAAGCTTGCACATGGCACACGGCACTGCCAGCCAGCCTCCTGTGTCTTGCTCTTATATGTGAATGGACAGGCAGAAATTACCAGAAAATTGAGGAAAGCTCAACATGCATGGCAGAGACCACACCCCTCAACACATACATGTAAGCAAGCAAATTTTCAAAAGTCTAGAAAACAAAATTCAATCCAGAGAAGAAAACAAAAGCTGGCATTAATATTCTTAGAGAAATATTGTAAGATGGGCACAACTTAAAGCATCAGCAGTACCCGGCATTAGTTGGGATATGGGGAAAGGAACGTTACCACCCTGCTGGTGAGATCAAAAACCACTGCAGCCCTTTTCAAGAGCAATTTGGCAGTAGAGTCATCCCACAGTATCCAAGGGGAACTGTTTCCAGTCCCCAGATTCCCAAATCCACACATGCTCAAGTCCCTTACCTAATAACATGGTGTATTTGCATAGAACCTATGCACCTCCTCCCATAGATCTAAGATCATCTCTAGCTTACAATACTTAATACAGTGTGGATGCTGTGTAAATAGTTGTTACACTGTATTGTTTTTCTGTTAGCATTATTTTTCTGTTGTATTGTTATTTTTTTTTTCAAATATTTTTGCTCTGTGGTCGGTTGGCTCCAAGGATGTGGAGTATGAGAATACACAGGGCCAACTGTATATGATAGAGCTGAAGATTTAGGAACTCTCTGACCCAGCTCATTTCATTTATAGAAATCCAGGTACAGGGAGACTTTCCACAAGGAGATTGTAAAAAGATTTTTATTTAACTGTACTGTTTGTAAATATTGAAAAAGAGGAAACAATTGTCAACAGTAGGGGAATGGATAATTTGAGATATAGAGTGGAATATTATATAGCTGTTAATGAAATTTACTTATATAATATGGATATCTAAAAAAGTTGGATGAAAACAAATTCCAAAGACTTGATATATATGTAAATTTGAATACATATAAAATATATATTATTTGAGGATAATAGTAGTAATAAGGGCTAACATAAATAATAGTAACCCTTTGATACAGAGGCTATTATTACCATTTTACATCTGAGGAAAATGAGGCACAGAGAGACTAAGAAACTTGCCCAAGCCCACACAGCTAGTATGTAAGTAGTGAAAGGACAAAAAATTCTTGGGAACATTAACAAACTTCAAAGAAAAGCAGCAGGAGAACACGAGACTTTATTTGTAGCTTTTTTTTTTTAAGAGACAGAATCTGTCCCTGTCATCACCCAGGCTGGAGTAGAGTGGCATGATCATGGCTCACTGCAGCCTCAAACTCCTGGGTTCAAGTGATCCTCTTGCCTCAGCCTCCCAGGTAGCTGGGACTACAGGCATTTTTAAAGTCTTTTTTGTAGAGACTGAGTCTCACTACTTTACCCAGGCTGGTCTTGAACTCCTGGGCTCAAATGATCCTTCTGCCTTGGCCTCTCAAAGTGCTGGGATTACAGGTGTGAGCCACTGTGCCCAGCATTTTTTTTCTGTTTTGTGTTATTTCTTAAGCGAGATCTGAAGCAATTGTGGCCAAGCTGAGTGTCTGTTACATGATTATGTTTTTAAAGACTTTTTTTTTTAAAGAGCAGTTTTAGATTCACAGCAAAATTGAGCAGAAGGTAGAGAGTCCCATCTCGCCCTGCCCGCACACATGCATAGCCTCCCCCATCATTAACGTCCCCCACAGAGTGATGCATGGTAGCAGCAGTGCAGCCACACTGGCACATCAGTATCCAAGTCCACTGCAGGGTTCACTCTTGCTGTTGGACAGTGGGTTTTGACAGATGTTTAATAATGAATGTATGCACTGTCATAGGGGACAGAATTGTTTTCCTGCCCTAAACATTCTTGTGCTCCACCTATTTATTCCTCTCACCACCCTACACCCTGGCAGCCAGTGATTTTTTGGCTGTCTCCATAGTTTTGCCTTTTCTAGGAGATCATACAATTTGCATCATATAATATGTAGCCTTTTCAATGAAAAGTTGGCCTCCTTCTTTTAGCACTGTGCATTTAACTTCCCTCTGTGTCTTTTGGTGGCTCCTCACCTTTTATCACTGAATAGTATTTCATTGTCTGGGTGTGTTACATTACTTTTAGTCTTTACATGTTAAAATCTGTCATAACTTTTAATGATTAAAACTGTAAGCTTGGAAATTCTCAGTCCACGGCTGAGTGTTCAGGGATACAGGACTAATAGAGCCATAGGATCTGTGAATCAGTCTCTGTATTTTTCACTGGTCTTCCACTAAGCATCATTTTCTTTACCATTCTGCATGTAATTAACAGACACTTAGTGTCTTCCTGCCTGTGATGCTGGCCCTGAGGTGCTGAGTGGAAAACACTGTGGCCTTTGAAAGAAAGGCCGTGCTCTGAGCCAGAGCAAATTCAGAGGGCCCTCACTTCACCCTCTGCTTATTAGGTCTTCGGAGCTGTGCTTCCTGCTCAGGGCAGGCTTTTGGAAGGAAGATTTTGGAATCTTGCCTGAACATACTCCTAATATGGTTTTCTTAGGTTGGGTTGTGCTGGGAATTTCAGTGTTACTTCCTTCAATGTTGTATTCATCTATGTCTCAGAATGTAACTACTTATGCTTTTGTGTGTGTGGCGTTTATGTTGCAGGAAATCAGAGTGAATCTTCTGATCTGCAAACTTGGAGGCAGGGCATATGATAAATTAATTTTGTTAATGGTTGCCACGTGTTCCATATGCACAGTGCTTTCAGAGTTCACAAAGTTGAACCTGGGGGGTTAGAGTTGGAAGGATATAATTTAGTACACCTTCCCCATTTTAAAAATGAAGAAATTGATGCTCAGAGAGTGGAATAACATGTACGAGACTGCACAGCTCATTGCTCATGGAGTTGGGGGTAGGAAAAAGGGCTCCCTGTTCCCTGCATGTGTTTACTGCATCACAGAGTACAATAAAATAAACTAAAAGATCTGTAGATCATTTCATTTTCAGTGGCTGATTGATAAGACTTGATAGGGCTTTATAGGTCTAAACCTTCTCTTTGGAATGCAGTATTTGTGATATGTACTTGGGACACTAGCTCTGAAGCTTTTTAATGCTTTATGTTAAATAAAAGAAGTTCTTGAGGTGAAAGTTGGTGGTTTGTAGTATTAGAGAAGTGTTTATACACCTGCCTTAGTTGGGTAAATATAGATACCATTGGGATCCTAGGTTTTCTTCCTTTTCACCCGAAGGGGAAGCCCCTACCCTGATGCTCTAGAATTGGATCAGAGGTATGTATCTTATTTTTAAGCTTACAGGCCTTACTCCTGTTGGGTGGGAGTTATTGCCAAGAGGAGTTTGATCATTTGCATTTAAGAATTTTAGGATCGCTCTGTCTGGTGTTTTTACAACACTCCTAATCTGAAGTGGTCGGGTGATGGAAACTTCTACGTGGGTAGGTGCTACAATTAGTTACATGATTTTTTCCCCATAGCACTCTGAATTCAAGTATTCCTTAGTGCCCCATTTTTAATATCTTTGCTGGAAAGGTAAATAGATGTTTTCTGCCAGACCTCTTAATGATTTTCATTAATAATAGGATTTAAACTTCACATATAATATTTGTAAACAAGTATAGTATTCCCTGTGACCAAAGAAGCCTTCCTTGAAATGGTTCAATAGAATCAAGTTTAGTAAACATGGGTATTTATTTTGACTTACGTCTTCCAGAAAATACCTATAACAAAGGAATCATTAACAAACTACCTATAAAACATGATCATATGTAAAATGAGAGCATGCCTTAATTTTGCTTTTATAACATGATTTATCTTGCAGTGTGTGAACTTAAATCTCCCTCCATGAGTGACTTCCTGTGGGGTCTGGAGAACTCTGGCTGGCTAAGGCACATTAAGGCCATAATGGATGCAGGAATCTTCATTGCAAAGGTATGCAATTGCGGAGAAATTAAGGGACAGATCAGCAAGCCACACTGACTTCAAAATGGGGATACCTGCCATGGGCTTCCCTGTTCTAAGCTGCACTGCACTGACTGGGTAGCTGGCTTTGTAGAACTCCATATAGTTTGTGCATTGAAGATGTGATTTTGCCAAAGAATACAGTGCTTAGCTGACTGTGTCAGCACTGTGAGCAAATATTTCCAGAGTATTCTCTTCCATTAGTTTTAATCCTGGATGGAGGAAAGAACTTTCTGTAGAATACAACCAAATGTGAGTTACTTCAGTGATAGGGGTTTGGGGTTTAGATCCAATAGATCCTTCTTTTAGCCAAAGTCATGTTCCTGTAGCTGGAAGGTAGATTCTATTCTGCTGCAGGAAAATGTTGCTGTAACTTTCATGTAAGCTCTTTTAGAATGCAGTATCCTTTGTGTTGTTTATTTTTTTTTAAATAAATTCCTCAGACTTATAAAGAGAACCTTATATTCGCTGATTCCATGGTATATTCCCCCTTATTAGGTAATCATTTATTCAGTAAATCTTTATTTAGTGCCAGGTACTATTCTACATTCTATAGACGTGATGCGAGTAAGCCAGATCACGTCTCTTCCCTCACAGAGTTTACGTTCTGCTGTGAGACAGAGTATGTTTGTTTGTTTTGAGACGGAGTCTTGCTCTGTTGCCCAGGCTGGAAGGCAGTGGTGCAATCTTGGCTCACTGCAGCCTCCGCCTCCCGGGTTCAAGTGATTCTCCTGCCTCAGCCTCCTGAATAGCTGGGATTACAGGTGCCTTTCGCCACGCCCAACTAATTTTTGTACTTTTAGTAGAGATGGGTTTTCACCATGTTGGTTAGGCTGGTCACAAACTCCTGACCTCAGGTGATCCACCCGCCTCGGCTTCCCAAAGTGCTGGGATTACAGGCATGAGCCACTGCGCTCAGCCGAGACAGAGTATTAATAAACTAATAAAACTGGAACTTTAGGTAGTGATAAATACTATGATAAAATCTCTCCCATGTTTCCCAGTGTATGTTTCCTGCCAAGATACTCAGCTAAAAATGATGTGCATTTGCAATAGCAAATAGAAATTCTTTTCTTAGCGGAGATTTTCTGGTGTCATTTTTACCTTTGTTTTTTTCTCCTTTCCCCAAACTTGCATCCATTACTTGACTCTTACCTTTTTATCTATAACTTTGTAGTTTTGTAATTTATATTTATGCCTTTTCCTTTTTGGAAATGGGTGGGGCTGGTAGCAACTCCAGAATTTCAGTAAGGCTTAATGTGGAAACCCAGAGGGAAGAGGGTGAGGTGGACTAGGGGACAAGCCATGAAGATACGTTTGCATAGGACGAATGCTTTTATTTATTAAGTTCATGCACACAATGGGAAGGGAAAGCTTTAGCTGCCAGCAACAGGCCACTCTGGCTCTGTCCTAATTAGGTGGGGCCCTAAATACATGAATGAACAGGGGTTTCGGCCATTTTTTTCTGTACTATCCAGTCAAACCTGGCTCTGATCCAAGGTTCTGCCTTTTTACAGCCATTCTTTGTGACTCTTTGCGGATCTTGTGTTTTCTAGGCAGTTTCAGAGGAAGGGGCAAGTGTGCTTGTTCACTGCTCTGATGGCTGGGACAGGACTGCTCAGGTGTGCTCGGTGGCGAGCCTGCTGCTGGACCCGCACTACCGGACTCTGAAGGGCTTCATGGTGAGTGTGGCCACTGGGCCATTCCCACAGGTGGTGCCTTGACCAGGAATGGACCTGTTTTTGCAACTACTGTTTTCTTGCCAGCATTATTTTTCTTTTCGTAGTTGAGCAGGATTAAAGGGGAAGAGGTCAGATAGGCTTGGAATAAAGAGGTGAATTTCTGGAATATTGAAACCATTTCAAGTCAATACTGCTGAATGAGTTTTAGGACAAGTATAAAACATATTTGGTAGTTTGTAAGGCAATTTGATACATCATTCACTTGTAAGTATTTCAGGTTTGAGGTAATGTGAATCTGTAACAAAACACGTTTTAGAAAAAAATATTTGGGGAAAAAATTTTCTATATTGTGCATGCCAAAATTCCTTGGTAGGAAAAACTGTTTTCACTTCTGGGGTTTAAGCAGTGCTTCATATTGTTGGAAGAGAATACTGAACATTTCCCAGCCTTTTCTTGTTGTCTGCTGAAATTAAGAGTACATCCTCCTTAGAGTTTGAACCTTGTAGGTGGGCATCAAAAGATAACATGTTGCTTTTAACTAGAGTATTGTATAGGAGCCTGGGATGGTGAAGTTTTGGCTAATCTGGTATAAGTTCCTTAAAATGAATTAACCTCTTAATCATGATTTGGTAGGAAGTGCTTTAGTGAATCATGATCCGCGCCACAGAAGATGCTCAGAAAGGAGCCCTAGTGGAACCTCTTTAGTGCTGGGTCTCCGTGATTCATAGCAGCATGCTCGGACAAGAGAGGAGGCAGTCTCCCTCCCTGGGACATCTTTCCTTTTTCGCAAGTGTCAGAGACCTTCCAATTACCTGTGATAGCATTGATACCTCAAAGCGATATTCCTGCTTCAGACCCCTGATGGACTGAGGTCAGGAGGGCTGGATTCCATCATTTCCATTTGGAGATGAAGAGGTTGCCAGTCACACACTGCCCTTAGGCGGTTCTCCTGCACATATCCTTTTCCACCATCAGCTCATTCTCATTGTGCCCCATTAAATGTACAACCCAAAGAAAATGCCTTCAGAGTTGTCAAGAACAGACTTCCACCAGTCCATATTTCTTTGTAAGGGAAATCTCTGGCCACTTTAGAGCATTGGTGATATTGGTCAGACTATCGATATTACTTGACTAAATCCAGGCTGGGTGCGGTGGCTCACACCTGTAATCGCAGCATTTTGGGAGGCTGAGGAAGGAGGATTGCTGGAGCCCCAGAGCTCAAGACCAGCCTGGACAACATAGTGAGACCTTGTCTCTACAAAAAATAATAAAAAATAAACCAGGTGTGGTAGAGCCCACCTGTGGTCCCAGCTACTTGGGAGGCTGAGGTTCGAGGATTGCTTGTGCTCAGGAGGTCAGGGGTGCAGAGCTGTGATTGTGTCACTGCACTCCAGCCTACATGACTGAGCGAGATCCTGTCTCAAAAATAAATTTTAAAATATAAAACAATATAAAATACAAAACCAAAATAACAAAAATTTAAAAATAATAATCTGGACTGCTTCAGACTTATAAATTCATGTTAACCCTAATTCCAAAGTAGGGCTGAAACTTTGAATATACCCCAAAGCCATCATGTTAGAATTATTCTAATGTGTAGAAAAGATTCTAATGTGTAGAAAAACATTCCCGTGTTTTTGTCAAGAGGTTGGTAATTGACATACTGAGGCAGCATCACACATTGGTTGAGATGGGGTTTGGAGTGGAGAGAGCTGGGCTGTGAAGTGGCATCTGCTTGCTAGTAGCATGATCTTGGGTGAATATGAAAACTTTCCTTCAGTTTCCCCTCTAAAAGAGTGAGAATACCTATCCCACAGTTAAATGAGATCATATGTAAAGTAATGTGAACAGCGCCTGGCACACAGGAAGCATTCAGTGGGTGGGGTTCCTACATTTTTATATATCCGTTTCCACTCACTGTTCTTATGGATGACCTTCACCTTTGCCCTTGCCACCTGCATCTCTATATGGGTGGATAATGCCTGTTCACGCATTTGCAGGTTACTTGACGATGTTGACTTCCGCTGCAAGTGCCTCTGAATTCCTCCACGTCATTGGTTGTGTGATCTCTTTTGTTTGCTTCTCTCCATGATAGTTATATTCTTTCTTATGTAGGTATTAATTGAAAAGGACTGGATTTCCTTTGGTCATAAGTTTAATCACAGGTAAGTAATATTTAAGACTCCGTTGCTTTGAATGTTTAGAATAAAAGCACTGTTTCTGAAAATTTCAACTGACTGTCTATGGGAAAATAGTCTTGTGAAGTTTGTGTCTTATTCAGAAAGCTTTTGTTTGTATATGTCATATCATAGATAAATGAAGTCATAACTCTGATTCCTCTTGGTAATAGTTGGGCAGAACAAACTAATGTTAAATTGTTCTAGAAGAGACAGAATACTTGTTCGTTAATTGTCGCAGTCAGGATCAGCCATCCCTTTCTCCTGCCATACGCATTTGACTTACTAAATTACTTGACTTTAGAAGTGTAGACATTCACTTTAGGCTGCAAGTTGTGAAATGCCTGTAGAACAGTTTCTCTTTGCTCTTCTGTAATTCTAAGGCATTTGTGTCAGAGTGCAGTTTGTCCCAGATGTCTCTGGAGAGGTGATGAAGGACAGTGGCCCAGGCTTCAGAGCCAGACATAGATCCTGGATCCAACTCAGGCCATGGTATTCACTGTCTGGCCCTGGGCATCTGTCCTGTCTGACCTTTGGCCTCTCATTTGTGGAATGGGGATAGTGTCCTTCAACAGGGTTGCAGTATGGATGTTGAAAAAGTGTAACTAGGCCAGCTGCAGGACTGGCCTGTGTAGTAGGCTCTCAGTAGCTAGCAGCTGTTGATTCTGGAGCCACCAGCCTCCTTTTGTCAGAGTTGCTGATGGCTGTATTGCGTTCTGGTGCTCTCTACTCTTTGAATCTTAAATGGTATAGCTGTACTTAGTTTAGTCTTTGGTGATTAAATTTAGGCAGCATGTTAAGTTTCATTAGTTTGATAAATATTTTTTCAAATGTTTTCTTAAAATTCTAAGTGCATGCAACTGCCCAAGTATATTTTTGTAGTTTTTTGCTTTCAGCACTGTGATTTTCAGGAATTCTATTTTTATAATTATTTTTTTCCAGGGAAGCATAGGAATTCCATTTTACAAATGAGAAAATTAAAGCCCTCAATTAGATAAACTTCATAACATCATATTTTCAGTTTTGGGGTTCTGTTAATACTATCTGCTAGGCAGTTAGGATCGCCAAGATAGGAGACAAATGACAGAAAGAATATGGAAATGACTGAAGATCAGCTAGGTATTTGTCTGATGAGGGAAATATACTAATACTAGGCAACCCTTTTTAAAACTACCAAAGGTTAGAAACTGTAACATCTGAGAAGTTTCTAGACAATTTTCAATGTTCCCACTCTTGGGAAAACTATGAAGCTGACCATTGCTCATTTCTCTTCCTCAAGGTGATGCTCCCTTACTAACATGAGGTTCTGTATTGTTATTTTGTCTTTGATGACACCCAAACATCCTTTTGGATTATCTGTAAAACTCACATAATAGTGTAAAGGGCTAAGGAGTCTTCATTTTAAAATCAATACAAATTTGAGGGAGAAGATTCTGATGTGCTCTTGAAAAGGAAAGCACTGAGATATGTAATAAAAATACATGTGGAATCTGTGGTCACATGGAAACAAATCATGTGACAAGCTTTAACTGCTCTAGAAGTGGGAATGCTCCTGACAGCGGGGGAAACCAAGTTGTCTTTCTTCCTCATGCCTTCCCAGCAAGACAGTGCAAAAAATGAAGAGCCCTAAAGCGGTTCGGACATTTCTTCTCACCTGCTCATAAAGTGCAACTTTTAAAGTTCTAATGTACTTTTAAGGAATGAACTTAAAAATGTCCTTTTTCTGTGGAAAGTGTCTTTGAATTTTATGTTTTGCACTAATGCTTTCTCTTGTAACTATAAAATGAACACATCTCTTCTATCCATACCTTCACTACAAAGTTGCTCTGGAAATCTGAATTTAAATTTATTTTTCCACTTTTTTCGTCATTGCAAGTTTGTAAGGTAAGGCTTATTTAGGAACTGGGATTGCTTTTATGATGGTTTTTGCATTTATGGCCTTCTAATTTAAAAATAATTCTTGCCTTTAAAAGTCTGTAATGCTTTATTTTATAGATATGGCAATCTAGATGGTGATCCAAAAGAAATCTCTCCCGTTATTGACCAGTTCATTGAGTGTGTTTGGCAGTTAATGGAACAATTTCCCTGTGCCTTTGAGTTCAATGAGAGGTTTTTGATTCACATTCAACACCACATTTATTCCTGCCAGTTTGGAAACTTCCTTTGTAACAGCCAAAAGGAGAGACGAGAACTCAAGTAAGTGTTTTGGTGTTTAACTTTTATCTAAAGATTTTGATGATTGAGAACTTTAGGTGGCCTTTCATAATTTTGTAGACTATTTTATTTAGTCACATACCTGTACTGACAGATTAAAGTTATTTTTTTCCTGACATCATTTCAGAAACAGTTTAAATGACATCAACTGACAAAGATATATACAATTTCATTTTTTCCCTCAGTTTCTTCCTGATACACTTGATGCACGAATATTGAAAGTTAATTTTCTGTAGTCAGAAAAAGTGGTATTTGCATTTAATAGGAAAAGGTTAGGTATCTTTGGTGGCTATGCTACCATAATAAAAATGGGAAATTTAATTGGGAAAGCAAATATAAAACTAAGACCATAATTTATTCAGATTAAAACTGTATTGATTTATCCCAGGGTAAAAGTAGATAAAATGTGTACTTTAAGTGATAGTAAAAAACTTAACAAAGTGATTTAGGCAGTATAAATAAGAGAACATTTAAAAATTTTTCATGGAATAAAATGATTTTAACTATGGTGTATACATTATCAGATTTAACTTTGGGAATGATCAGTTCAAATAAAATGGCCTCCAGTAGTTTTACACTATCTGAGTTGAGCATAAAGAAAATCAGTTTTTCTAGTAGATACTACTTTGTTTTCTCTAAGGAAGCTCAAGTGTGATTCCTGATAAATGGTGATGATTTGAAAGCAGCAGAGTGTATCCTTTAGGGTCACCTGTTTGCCTGTACAGTTTTGTGGTTTCTTGTACCTGACTAGCCAGTTTTAACGGTATCTGATTAGGTCTGAATATCACTTTTCCACCTACTAGCTGTAGGACTTTGGGAAACTACTTATTCTCTCTATTCCTCAATTTCCTCATCTGTGAATTGGACATACAGCAATTCAGTGAGGATTAAATGAGAGAAAACATGAAACATTTAGAATAGTGTCTGACAGATTATAAACGTCCAATGACTATTTGGAGGAAAAACTCCCCCCAAAAGAACAGCTATTAAAAAAAATAAAGGAAGTGAACACCTTGTTAAAGCCAGTACAGATGGTGGTGAAGCTGAGATTATTACAGTGTTCTTCCCTGTACCATGAAGCCACCAAGATTATAAATTTACCTGCTATAGAACAGAACACACAGTTTTCAGATAACGATTATTAGTTCCTTTCCAGCTTTAATAAAACATATATATCATGCGTAAGAACCAAAATAGGTCATTTAGAGACTTACTTTCTTTATAACAGGATTCAAGAAAGAACATACTCATTATGGGCTCACCTGTGGAAGAATCGGGCCGACTACCTGAATCCTCTGTTCAGAGCTGATCACAGCCAAACCCAGGGAACCCTTCATCTCCCTACAACACCATGCAACTTCATGTACAAGTATGTAAACTCTTGGGAACTTTGTAGCTATGGTATGAACTTGGATTCTGGTATCATTTAACATTCAGAGGTCAAAGTGTATGAAACACTGATCTGTGAGATGTTTGTTGGACACAAAAGACACCAGAGATAGATGCTTGAATATCTGATTTGGTATTTTTGCCAGTGTCTCCTTTACCTCTTTATTCCTCCTAAAAGTGGAATTCTCTTCAGGAGTTGGTGTTTTATAATAATCATTTCATAAAAAGATAAGTTGCAATTTATTTTTTAAAAGCAAATGAAAGAGAATAATGCAAATGCCGTAAGTCAGATGTGGAATCACAAGTTTCAACAGTGATCATGACATATTAAGGTTAACACAGAAGTAATTTTGGTTTTTGTCATTAGTTTAAACAACAAAAAGGCAAAAACTGAAATTACTTTTACATCAACATAATAGCTTGCCTTTTGTCTCCACTGAATCAAGCCCTAGTGGAAGCACTTCCCTTGTGGAAATTATGTTAACATTGTATATATCAGGATGTCTGAGAGAGCAGGGTGGCATCCTATAGGTTCTACTAGGTATGTGCGAGATATGTATGCTTTTTCCTTTGGCTTCCTTGCTAAGGTTGTATAGTATGAAAAAGTAACTCTGGTCAAAAAAAAAAAAAAAAGGTAGACTATGCAAAATAAATAGAAATCCCATCTCTTTTTTCCTACTTACTCCCAACACACAATTGATGGCTTTTCTTCCTCTATAGAGTTTGTTTCTCAAGGTTTTTTTTTTCTTAATTATTTCAATCTAATTATTTTTCCAGAATTTATAGCAGACTATTAATTCAATCATGATAAAGGAAAAAGCCTCCATAGTGTGTGTAAAACAAGTTTTAAGGGCTGCTGAGGTATGACCAATTGGATTGCAGCTAATTTGTTATTAACAGCCAGTCAACAAATATTTCATTGAGGATCAAACACTGTTGTGGGCACTGTGGATAAAACAATGACACCAAGTCCTTGCCTTCAAAGTACTTTACTTTTCTACGTAAATAAAATAGTGGGTCTAAGGATAACCCTATGATAACACCATTTTTCTCATTTGCACTCCAGCATGCTTTTGTGTGTAGGATAAAAAGGGATTTATCGGTCAGGTGCGGTAGCTCACGCCTATAATGCCAGCACTTTGGGAGGCTAGGCGGGTGTATCACCTGAGGTCAGGAGTTTAAGACCAGCCTGACCAACATGGTAAAATCCCCTCTCTACTAAAAAAATTACAAAATTAGCCAGGTATGGTGGCACATGTTTGTAATCTGAGCTACTCCAGAGGCTGAGGCAGGAGAATCGCTTGAACCTGGGATGTGGAGGTTGCAGTGAGCTGAGATCACACCATTGCACTCCAGCCTGGGCAATAAGAGCAAAACTCTGTCTTTAAAAAAATTTATTGCAAATGCAAATGTCAACTTTTAGTGTTTAGTGGTAGTGATAAAAGAGAAAAGTTGCAACTTTAAGATTCCCTTTGTAACTGAAAGATTCTAAGTATACAATCACTAATTTTCAAAGTTCAAAACTAAGCCACTTTCTTAAAAGAAAATGGTTACATGTGCTATTTCAATTTTAGAACTATGTATTCTGTGTTTTCTAATTCATATATACAAGCAGACTTTTCATAAACTTATTCTCCACAAAAGGCATTTATTGACCCATGGGAAAAAACCATCAACATGAAATTATTACCTTAGGTAGTGACTTTTTGAGGCTGAAATTTGCATTTGGTTATTACTAAGACTGTGGTATCACAGATACCTTAGAAGAGTTGAGGGTGTGAATTTTCAGACTGTGCTAAGGTAGTATCATGACACTATGCTATCCTTTCCAGGTTTTGGAGTGGAATGTATAACCGCTTTGAAAAGGGGATGCAGCCCCGACAATCAGTTACAGATTACCTGATGGCAGTGAAGGAGGAAACTCAGCAGCTAGAGGAAGAACTAGAGGCCTTAGAAGAGGTAAGACATACTTGCTTTGTTAATCTGTTGTCTGTGCTTATTTCTTAAAGAGCACGGCTTCATGAAAACCTCTTAAGATTCAGTGCAACACAACCATTTTGCATTTTTAGCCAGTAGAGAACCTGTAACACAAGCCCATCCAGGTGAGTACTCAGATAACTGAAGCCTAAACCTAGGCATTTAATGCATTTCGGATATCTGGCTTGTGGTTCAGTTCCACAATTTGCTAAACTAGTTGGTTGTTCCTTATATTAGGTCAGTTTTTTGGTTACTGTTATTTGAGAGTACTAAAATTAATTCTTTCTGGAAATGTGTGAAAAAGAATAAAATTAAATATATGTACTTGTAAAAATCTTTCAACACTTTAAAAAATTATGTAACTATCACATTGATCTGTAATAGGTGAGACTGATTATGAAGTCTATATAACTTCTATAACTTCCCTGTACTTGGATAGGGAGGTTATAATAAAATGTTTTTCCTAATTGGATAACTTTGTTTCCACTGGTACCACTGTAGTTTATGAAATCTTAGGATTCTATTAGTCTATTCCAGCAGTCTTTTTGTTGAAATAATAATTTAAAAAATTACTTAGAATATCTAAAAGTACCTTAATTTTAAAACTGACTCTTCCTTATTACAAAGTTAGAATTCCTTAGGCGGGCATTTGAGATTTTCTCTTTTCAACTTTATTTTCCTTGCAAACATTTAACTGTTTCTGCTGCTTATACACAATGTAGACCTTCCTACTTTTGTGTTTTTCCTCTCACTGTCCCTCCTGCCAGTAATACTTACTAGCCATCACCAGAATGCTCACGTTTAAATCTTTTACAGTCCTGTTAAAATGTTCCTTGCTCCCTGAAATTTACTCTGCTGTCTTCCTTCTAACCTTACCACTCCATTCCTCTTCAAGAACTTTTGCCATTTTAAGATTCCTACACTGCATGAACTCTGCCTGTCTCTGCTCCACTACTCCATGTTCCTTAGAGCTGGGTCTGTATTTATCTCTTTTCATTACACTGCCCAACACGGTGCTTTTGCACATAACCTAAATGAATGCTTTTTGAATGAATACATGATACCTGATCTTAAAACACCTCCTCTGCTAACATCAAAACATGCAATCTGGTGAAATGCATTCTGAACAACCCAAGTGTCTATGACATGATGAATGGAGAAACAAAATGTGGTATATCCATGTAATGGAATACTGTTTAGCCAGAAAAAGGAATGAAGTACTGATACATGCTACACCATGAATGAACTTTATGAGAATACAAGCTAAGTGAAAGAAGCCTGACACAAAAAGCCACATATTGTATTATTCCATGTATATAAAACATCTAGACTAGGCAAATTTCATAGAGATAGAAAGTCGATTAGTAGTAGCCAGGGGCTGTGGGGAGATAGGAATGGAGAATGACTGTTAATGAGTATGGGGTTTTCTTTTGGCAGTGGCGGGGGGTCGGGGGGGTGATGACAGTATTTTAGAATTAGTAGTGATCGTTGCACAACCTTGTGAATATAACTAAAAACCACTGAATTGTATACTTTAAGAGGGTGAACTTGATGGTAAGAGAATTGTATCTCAATTTAAAAGTTAGATGATAAACATTTCATTCCTGATTTTTAAAAAATATCTTTTGAGTTCATGGGATGAGAATCATCATATGAAACTATGTAGATATAGAAAGGAGCGAAACTAGTGATCACAGGGTGCTTCACCTGTGCTATATTGTTTATAATTATAGAAAACCTATGTCAATGCAGGTAGTATCATCCTTACATTAGAGATAAAGAAAGCAGGCCTCATAGATTTTTCCCAAGGTCATAAAGTCCAGGTTTGAGCTCACATCTATGGGAGTCCCATGTTCTTAACATTATACCTACCTGGGAGGTAACAAATGCTGAAAGCATGCATATAGAGGAAAAGATAAATTATTTATGATATTTCTGCTGAAATTGTTATTTGTTTCTTAGAGGCTGGAAAAAATTCAAAAGGTCCAGTTAAATTGCACTAAGGTGAAGAGTAAGCAAAGTGAGCCCAGCAAGCACTCAGGGTTTTCTACCTCAGACAACAGCATAGCCAACACTCCCCAGGATTACAGTGGGAATATGAAATCATTTCCATCCCGGAGCCCTTCGCAAGGCGATGAAGATTCTGCTCTGATTCTAACCCAAGACAATTTGAAAAGCTCAGATCCAGATCTGTCAGCCAACAGTGACCAAGAGTCCGGGGTGGAGGATCTGAGCTGTCGGTCTCCAAGTGGTGGTGAGCATGCACCAAGTGAAGACAGTGGCAAGGACCGGGATTCTGATGAAGCTGTGTTTCTCACTGCCTGAAGTTTCCCTTTGAAGTTCCAAAGTAAAGGACACATAAGCAACACTTGCAAAAATAAGGGAACACAGGCAGTTTATCATAAAAACAAGAAATGGTACATGTCATTGAGAACTATTTTAATGCAGCTATGAAAAGGGAAACAAGTGCCCAGCTCTTGATTTCTTAGATACTGAAGAGGACGTAGTCATTTCGTTTATCCAATATAAGGAAAATTATTCACCATTTTGAAGCTCATCCTAGACTATGAAAATTATATTAACTACAGAGCAATTACTTCTGCCATTACCTGAAGTTATCAGTATATATCTTCCTTGTCATAGCATGCATCTCTTAAAAAGCCTCAACTCCTTTCTTTTCCTCACATCTGTGATCATCATGAATCTTTTAGTTCACTTCCAGATGCATATTTTGTGTTTTCGAAAGCATCTGACATTATCTTCCTTTCTGACCCTCTTACCCATATTTCTAAAAACAGGTACATTGTTGAGATGCATCCTTTTTGGTTAATAGATATACTCCTAAGGAGCTTTTAATTGCTTAAGCTTATCAGGAATAATCATCACTTTAACTTTTCCTTAGATAATATATTTTGAATTGTTAGAATAATTTTGTTGCCTTTCTCTGAGATCTATAGTCTGTTTCTCCTCATTATTTAAAAATGCTAACATTTATATCACACTTTTTCTCTAACAATGATTTAATACCTAACAAGGTAGAAGCAACATTCATTCTGCTGGTCTTATATATGAATTTAAGTATTAGTTTTCTTGTAATAACAACCTTTTACTACTATTCTAGAGATGACATTGTGAGCCAACCACTAGCCTGATCTCAAAGTATAACATTATAAAGTTAGTAGGGTAAAACATCTGTGAGGGAAAATCCAGTTAAGAACCAGAGAATTTGGTAGTCGAGTCTGATTAATGAAGGGAAGAGGTTTTGTAATCTATCATTTTAGAAATTATATAACTGGCTAATATGGTTTACGTAACATCTCATGACTATTGACTGCTGAAAGTTCGAGTTTTTGTTTTGTTAAAAGGCACATTTGAGGGAGAGTCACTTCCATCTTAGGAGTAAAAAAAAGAATTCACTAGTTGACCTAAATGAAACTTAATGGAGAAAAGTTGCCATGTTTGGACAGACATAAATGATATTCACACTGTATGGTTTTAACATATTAGTACATTCTAGAATGTAAAAGGATTAATTTAAACTTTACAATTTACATCAATATTTTGAATACATAATTTTTTTATGGGAGAACGTATTACATTTTGCTGAAATTAGAACAAAGTCAAGAGAAAAGGCAAGAAAGAAACATTGCTGATCTCTCTAGTATGAAAGACTGGAGTGTGGCAATATATATAAATGAAAAAATGTAACTGTGTTTATCATATTTAAAAATAGAATATATTAGAGAACTGTGATATAGAAGTACTGTTAATGTAAAAAATAAAGCAAGTGTAACTCTTTTACATATAAAATTTGAGCATTCTCTGCTGAGCAGTTCCCAAATTAAGTACAAGGAATGTTTATTCATTTTCTGCAATATACTGTATGTAATAGGGAATATCTTGCTAAAATGATACATACTTAGGATATAGTGGTGATGGCTTTCACGTTTTTATAATAGAACTCACTTCACACCATTCTTATAGCTGTCCATTCTTAGAAACTTTGTTGCCTAATATTGAGGATGCGGCTTTAATTTCTTCCATTTGGCAGTGTATGTCTATAAATTATAAACAATAAAAATTTTTTAAAAAATGACAGAGTATGCCAAAAAGCACTATGCATTTATTTGAAAAGCAAATAGTATAAATATTTATGTTTTAAAATGTAGTTTTTTAATGTGACATCTTCCACATCAGAGTCATAAACTTTTTTTAGTCCCCTCAACTTTACAAGACTTAATTTATGTAACATGTTCATCTACTTATTAGAAGTTAACCTAGCACTGAGATTTATATAAAAGGTTACATTTATTGCTTATTAAAACTTTACTTTCACAGATTCTTCAAAGAGCATGGCTAATCCAACAAGACTAAAATAGCTAATACTGCATTTTCATTTAAAATCAAACATTAATCAGGAAGTGTTTTATTGAGAACAGTGGTTTAAAGCATAGGGAATAAACCAATATAAAATTGATTTGAAGCATATTACTTCCCAATTAGTAATACTCAGAGCTCAGGTGATTTATTCTCTCAGTCTGATATGAAATAGGTAAAAATTTTAACCATGATCCAGCAATCAGTAACTGAACTTTTTATAGAATAATGGAAGGTGAAGATCTGAGAGGGAAAGCCTAGAATAAATTTTTATTCTTCAAGAGCACATGATTACTTTCTCCTCCTAAAAATGAATCTGAGCCATCCTTCAATTTAAGCAGATATAAATCTATCTATCTGTGTCAAGCACCCTCTCTATTCCTGACATAAATTTCCTAGTCTTATGCCTAGAAATTTCTTTCAACTTTGAAGTGCATATCTTTAGTTTATATCTCATTGATTTAGAATTTTCTTCTATTTTGAGATGTTAACCTTTAAATCTCTACTTATGACAAACTCCTAACTGATTAATAACGCCTAAGTATTCCTCTATAATTCTGATTTCCATCTTGTTTTATAAAGTAAAACCAGAATACTAACTTTGACATGCATTTCATTTTTCCGCTGGCACTGCTTCTCCAATATGGCCAATTTTTATGAAGAAAATATACAGTCATAAAATTAGAAAAAAATGGTCAATTTCTGTTGCAAAAACAGAACCCACATTCATATGGGTATATTCAAATGCAGATTCTTTTCATCCTGGGTGACATATATAACCTTTATCTGAACTGTGTATTAAATGCAGATAATTGTGATCAAACTCCTCTATTTAATGACTAGGTTGTAAGAAGATTATCTAATAAATGAATTTTGAAGGAGAACCTAACCCCTGTTAACTGGTATACAATGAAACTGGGATAGTTCAAGTTTAAAGAATAAAAAATACTGAGGTGAACTACTTATGTGATTATGTAGAAGAGATTTACTCTGTAAGAAAATGTTTGGATTTTGTTTTTCTGGTGGAAAGGAGATAAGCACCTAAACAATGTTTATCTTTGTATGGTAGTTCCACAATGCCTTATGCTTAGTAGGTGCTTAATAAAATAGGTAGAGCTAATGAATTAATCAAATGAAGGGCTGTGGTATGCTCCTCGCTTGTTATGGGATGCACCTGGTTCCTATGAACTTGATTGCTTGCAAATATTGAGACTATTACATCTTCCATTGCAGTAATTGCTGGGAAAATTAAGCTCTAGTTGCCAGTTCAGTACGGAAAGGATTTTGAATATCCAAAAGACTATCATAAATTTGAAACACTCTTACCTCAGTTATCCATAAATCAGGAGTAGTAATTATTCCCTCCTCATCTGGTTATTTTGAAGATTTAACAGCATGCCCTTAGCACAGTGCCAGGGAGACAATGCAAGTTATGTTCTGTATCCAACATTGTATCTTTATAGTCCATGTGACTCCTTTCCCTCCACAGACTAGTAAGCATGTTTCAATTCTAACAAAATAATTTTGTTTCTCCTATAACTTTGTTGCCAAAAACATGGATAGGAAGAACAGAAAAAATTTTAAAAAGACAATCTATACTGTATGCTGGTGTTGGAAGGACAATCATACTGCGATGAAACTTAAAGGAAATTATGCATTAATTTATTTTTTAATTTAGATGGTACCTTACCAAGCCTGCATGCCTTTTTCCTTCATAAGCTTTTAGGGGTACCTAAGAAATATGTTAATTTTGTGACATGGTGTAGAAGCAAATTACTGAACGTAGTACAAGATAACACTTAAATTCATTAAAAATCAGGATTACCTAAAAGTTCAGTTTTACTTATTACTATAGCTTTTCTCTTAGGAAAAGTAACTCACAGTAAAGGTCAGAAAAGTTCACTGACTTTTTTTATGTATAGATTAGCTGTACATTAACATAAAGACTGTTTTAAACATTAGGAATTTAGAAAATCTATCCAAACAAACCTACTACTTATTTTTTTAAAAATTAGCATGAGAGTTTGTGTTGGACTGCTTTAAATGAAAGGCAATTTTTTTTTCCTATTAGGTAAAATATTTACTTGTATTGCCTCTTAAATGCATCTTTACTTTTAAAAATGAAACAATAGATAAGAATAGCTGGTTTATTCTTTTGATTTATTGTAGGTATTAAAAGTTACTTTTTTGAGATGGCACAGAGGCAGGTTTGGTGTTTCCTAATACTATGAATATTTTAAAAACAAATTGCTTTTGAAAGTTTTATCCAGAAAGAAAGAAAAATAAGAGTTTTCTCACAGTTGAAAATAGTTTTTCAAAAAAAGTTAAGAGAAAAAAAATCTAAATACCATTCCTGATAAATGCAGCTTCAAGTTAAAAATACAAATTTAAATGAAGTTTTATAAAATATTAAAAACTAGCTAAAATTACATGCAGAGGCATTTAATCAACAGAAGAGTAACAGCAGTGGAACTTAAATATGATGGGATTTATCAACAATAAATAAACATTTCAGTGCAAATAGTGCAGAAAAATTTCTCAAAGATCACAGCAATGATTCCAATTTGTACAAAATCAGTCTCAGTTCTGTATACAATCTATATAGGATATCTGTGAATTTAGCCACTGATGAAATACCAGTTTGCAAACCATAAATACAAAACAGTGTTTAGTTTTGTGTCCCATTCCTCTCTTGGCAGTTCATGTTTCCAGAAAATCTAGAAAGAAAACAATTTTAAAAAACCCTAAGATTTAAGATGACAGGTTTGTATCCCTTTACATTATCTTCCAATTGAGATTTGCCTATAGGGGCTCCCAGGCAAAATGGTCAAAGAGAAACAGTTCTGGTCTGCAGCTCCCAGCGAGATCAACGTAGAAGGTGGGTGATTTCTGCATTTCTAACTGAGGTACCTAGTTCACCTCACTGGTATTGGTTAGACAGTGGGTGCAGCCCACGGAGGGCGAGTAGAAGCAAGGTAGGGTGTCACCTCACCCAAGAGGCACAAGGGGTTGGGGAACTCCCCCCTCTAGCAAAGGGAAGCCGTAAGGGACCCTGCTGTGAGGGACAGAACTATCCAGCCCAGATACTATGTTTTTCCCATGGTCTTTACAACCCACAGACCAGGAGATTCCTTTGGGTGCCTATTCCACCAGGGCCCTGGGTTTCAAGCACAAAACTGGGCAGCTGTTAATGCAGACTAATGAGCTAGCTGCAGTTTATTTTTTCCATACCCCATTGGTGCCAGGAATGCCAGTGAGACAGAACCCTTCACTCCCCTGGAAAGGGGGTTGATGTCAGGGAGCCAAATGTTCTAGCTCAGCGAATCCCACCCCCATGGAACCCACCCAGCTAAGATCCACTGGCTTGAAATTCTTGCTGCCAGCACAGCAGTCTGAAGTCGACCTGGGACACTCAAGCTTGGTGCAGGAAGGGACATAAGCCATTACTGAGGCTTCAGTAGGCAGTTTTCCCCTCAAAGTATAAACCAAGCCACTAGGAAGTTCCAACTGGGCGGAACCACCCCAGTGCCACAAAGCCACTATAGCCAGACTGCCTCTCTAGATTCTTCCTCTCTGGGCAGGGCGTCTCTAAAAGAAAGGCAGCAGCCCCAGTCAGGGGCTTATAGATGAAACTCCTATCTCCCTGGGACAGAGAACCTGGGGGAAGGGGTGGCTGTAGACACAGTTACTGCAGACTTAAATGTTCCTGCCTGCCAGCTCTGAAGAGAGCAGTAGATCTCCCAGCACAGTGCTTGAGCTCTGCCAAGGGACAGACTGCCTCCTCAAGTAGGTCCCTGACTCCCATGTCTCCTGACAGGGAGACACCTCCCAGCAGGGGTTGACAGACACCTTATACAGGAGAGCTCCAGCTGGCATCTGGCAGGCACCCCTCTGGGACCAGCTTCCAGAGGAAGGAGCAGGCAGCAGTCTTTGCTGTTCTGCAGCCTCCGCTGGTGATACCCAGGCAAACAGAGTCTGGAGGGGACCCCCAGGAAACACCAGCAGACCTGCAGAAGAGTTTTCCTTCCTGTTGTAAGGAAAACTAACAAACAGCAATAGTATCAACATTAACAAAAAGATGACCAGGCAAAAACTCCATCTGAAGGTCACCAACAGCAAAGACCAAAGGTAGATAAATCCATGAAGAGGAGGAAAAACTAGCACAAAAAGGCTGAAAATTCCAAAAACCAGAACGCCTCTTCTCCTCCAAAGGATCACAACACTCCTTGTCAGCAAGGGAACAAAACTGGATGGAGAATCAGTTTGATGAAGTGACATTAAGTAGGCTTCAGAAGGTGGGTAATAACAAATTTCTCCAAGCTAAAGGAGCATGTTCTGAAAGCAAGGAAGCTAAGAACCTTGATAAAGGGTTAGAGGAATTGTTAACTAGAATAACCAGTTTAGAAAAAAACATAAATGACCTGATGGAGCTGAAAAACACAGCATGAGAACTTCATGAAGCATAAAAAAGTATCAATAGCCAAAGTGATCAAGCAGTAGAAAGGATATCAGAGATTGAAGATGAACTTTATGAAATAAAAGTGTGAATACAAGATTAGAGAAAAAAGAATGAATAAACAAAGGCTCCAAGAAATATGGGACTATGAGAAAAGACCAAACCTACGTTTGATTGGTGTACCTCAGAGTGATGGGGAGAATGGAACCAAGTTGGAAAACACACTTCAGGATATTATCCAGGAGAACTTCCCCAATCTAGCAAGACAGGCAAACATTCAAATTCAGAAAATACAGAGAATACAACAAAGATATTCCTCAAGAAGAGTAACCCCAAGACACATAATCATCAGATTCACCAAGGTTGAAATGAAGGAAAAAATGTTAAGGGCAGCCAGAGAGAATGGTCAGGTTACCCACAAAGGGAAGCCCATCAGACTAACAGTGTAATCTCTCTGCAGAAACCCTACAAGCTGGAAGAGAGTGGAGCCAAATTGAGCTTTATAAGTGAAGGAGAAATAAACTTTTATAGACAAGCAAATGCTGAGGGATTTTGTCCCACCAGGCCTGCCTTACAAGAACTCCTGCAGCACTAAATATGGAAAGGAACAACTGTTACCAGCCACTGCAAAAACAATCCAAAATGTAAAGATCATCAACACTATGAAGAAACTGCATCAACTAAACGGGCAAAATAACCAGCTAGCATCATAATGACAGCATCAAAGTCACACATAACAATATTAACCTTAAATGTAATGGGCTAAATGCCCTAATTAAAAGACACAAACTGGCAAATTGGATAAAAACTCACCCATCGATGTACTGTATTCAGGAGACCCATTTCACATGCAAAGTCACACACAGGCTCAAAATAAAGGGGCACAGGAAGATTTACCAAGCAAATGCAGAGCAAAAAAAAGCAGCGGTTGCACTCCTAGTCTCTGATAAAACAGACTTTAAACCAACAAAGATCAAAAAAGACAAGGGCATTACATAATTGTAAAGGGATCAATGCAGCAGGAAGAGCTAACTATCCTAAATATATATGCACCAAATATAGGGGCACCCAGATTCATAAAGCAAGTTCTTAGAGACATACAAAGAGACTTAGACTCTCACACAATGATACTGGGAGATTTTAACAACCCACTGTCAATATTAGACAGATCAATGAGACAGAAAATTAACAAGGATATTCAAAAAATGAACTCAGCTCTCTACCAACTGGACCTTAACAGACATCTACAAAACTCTCCACCCCAAATCAACATACATTCTTCTCAGCACCACATAGCACTTATTCTAAAATCAACCACATAATTGGAAGTAAAACACTCCTCAGCAAATGCAAAATAACATAAATCATAACAAACAGTCTCTCAGACCACAGTGCAATCAAATTAAAACTCAGGATTAAGACACTCACTCAAAACTACACAACTACATGGAAACTGAACAACCTGCTCCTGAATGACTAATGGGTAAATAACAAAATTAAAGCAGAAATACAAAATAAGTTATTTGAAACCGATGTGAACAAAGACACAATGTACTAGAATCTCTGGGACACAGCTAAAGCAGTGTCTACAGGGACATTTATAGCACTAAATGCCACAGGAGAAAGTGAGAAAGATCTAAAATTGACTCCTGAACATCACAATTAAAAGAAGTAGAGAAACAAGAGCAAACAAAATCAAAAGCTAGCAGAAGACAAGAAATAACCAAGATAAGAGCAGAACTGAAGGAGGTAGAGACACAAGCCCCCCCCAACCCCCAAAACAAAACAAAAAAAATCAATGAATTCAGGAGGTGGTTTTTTGAAAGGATTAACAAAACAGACCACTAACCAGACTAATGAAGAAAAAAGACAAGAAGAAAAAATCAATAAGACACATTAAAAAATGATAAAGGGGAGATTAGCCAGGTGTGGTGGCTCAGGACTGTAATCCTAGCATTTTGGGAGGCTAAGGTTTGGGTCACGAAGTCAGGTGTTCAAGACCAGCCTGGCCAACATAGCGAAACCCTGTGTCTACGAAAAATACAAAAATTAGCTGGGCATGTTGGCAGGCACCTGTAATCTCAGCTAATCAGGAGGCTGAGACACAGAATTGCTTGAATCTGGGAGGTGGAGGTTGCAGTGAGCTGAGATCACGCTACTGCACTCCAGCCTGGGCGATGGAGAGGGACTCCATTGCAAAAAAAAAAAAAAAAAAAAAAAAATCACCACTTACCCTACAGAAATATAAACTACCATCAGAGAATACCATAAACACCTCTACAGAAATAAATTAGAAAATCTAGAAGAAACAGATAAATTTCTGGACACATACACACTCTCAAGGCTAATGAAAAGAGAAGTCAAATCCCTCAATAGACCAATAATGAGTTCTGAAATTGAGGCAGTAATCAATAGCTTGACATCCAAAAAAAGCCCAGGACCAGACGATTCACAGCTGAATTCTAGCAGAGGTACAAAGAGGAGCTGGTACCATTCCTTCTGAAACTATTCCAAACGATAGAAAAAGAGGGACTCCTCCCTAACTCATTTTATGAGGCCAGCATCATCCTGATACCAAAACCTGGCAGAGACACAACAAAAAAACAAAATTTCAGGCCAATATCCATGATGAATATCAATGCAAAAATCCTCAATAACATAATGTCAGAACAAATTCAGTATCACATTAAAAAGCTTATCATCATGATCAAGTCTGCTTCATCCTTGGGATGCAAGGCTAGTTCAACATATGCAAATCAATAAATGTAATCCATCATATAAGAAGAACCAATGACAAAACCACATGATTATCTCGATAGACGCAGAAAAAGCCTTCAATAAAATTCAACAGCCCTCACGCTAAAAACAATAAACTAGATATTGATGGAATGTATCTCAAAATAATAAAAGCTATTTATGACAAACCCACAGCCAGTATCATACTGAATGGGCAAAAGCTGGAAACATTCCCTTTGAAAAGCAGCACAAGATAAGGATGCCCTCTTTCACCACTCCTATTCAACATGGTATTGGAAGTTCTGGCCAGGGCAATCAGACAAGGGAAAGAGATAAAGGGTATTCAAATAGGAAAAGAGTAAGTCAAATTATCTCTATTTGCAGATGACATGATTATATATTCTGAAAACCCCATCGTCTCAGCCCAAAATCTCCTTAAGCTGATGAGCAACTTCAGCAAAGTCTCAGGATACAAAATCAATGTGCAAAAATCATAAGCATTCCTATACACCAATAATAGACAAAGAGCCAAAACATGAGCAAACTCTCATTCACAACTACTACAAAGAGAATAAAATACCTAGGAATACAACTTACAAGGGATATGAAGGACTTCTTCAAGGAGAACTGCAAACCACTGCTCAAGGAAGTAACAGAAGACACAAACAAATGGAAAAACATTCCATGCTCATGGATAGGAAGAATCAGTATCATGAAAATGGCCATACTGCCCAAAGTAATTTATAGATTCAATGCTATTCCCATCTAGCTACCACTGACTTTCTTCACAGAATTAGAAAAAACTACTTTAAAGTTCATGTGGAACCAAAAAAGAGCCCATATAGTCAAGACAATCCTAAACAAAAAGAACAAAGCTGGAGGCATCAAGATACCTGACTTCAAACTATACTGCAAGACTACAGTAACCAAAACAGCATGGTACTGGTACCAAAACAGATATATAAATCAACTGACCAGAACAGAGGCCTCAGAAATAACACCACACATCTACAACCATCTGATCTTTGAGAAACCTGACAAAAACAAGCAATGGGGAAAGAATTCCCTATTTAATAAATGGTGTTGGGAAAACTGGCTAGCCATATGCAGAAAACTGAAACTGGACCACTTCCTTACACCTTATACAAAAATTTAACTCAAGATGGATTAAAGATTTAAATGTAAGACCTAAAACCATAAAAACCATAGAAGAAAACCTAGGCAATACCATTGAAGATATAGAAGCAACTGCTTTTGACAAATTGACAAATGGGATCTAATTAAACTAAAGAGCTTCTGCACAGCAAAAGAAACTATCATCAGAGTGAACAGGCAACCTACAGAAAGGGAGAAAATTTTTGCTATCTATCCATCTGACAAAGGGCTAATATCAAGAGTCTACAAGGAATTTAAACAAATTTACAAGAATAAAACAAATGACCCCATCAAAAAGTGGGCAAAGGAATTAACAGACACTTTCCAAACATTTATGTGGCCAACAAAACATGAAAAAAAAAGCTCATCATCATTCATCATTAGAGAAATGCAAATCAAAACTACAATAAGATACCATATCACACCTGTTAGAATAGCGATCATTAAAAAGTCAGAAAACAGATGCTGGAGAGGATGTGGAGAAACAGGAACACTTTTACACTGCTGGCAGGAGTATAAATTAGTTCAACCATTGTGGAAGACAATGTAGCGATTCCTCAAGGATCTAGAACTAGAAATACCATTTGAACCAGCAATCCCATTACTGGGTATATACCTGAAGGATTATAAATCATTCTACTATAAAGACATATGCACACATATGTTTACTGTGGCACTATTCACAATAGCGAAGACTTGGAACCAACCCAAATGCCCATCAATGATAGACTGGAAAAAGAAAATGTGGCACATAACACACCATGGAATACTATACACCCATAAAAAAGAATGAGTTCTTGTCCTTTGCAGGGACATGGATGAAGCTGGAAACCATCATTCTCAGCAAACCAACACAGGAACAGAAAATCAAACACCGTGTGTTCTCACTCCTAAGTGGGAGTTGAACAATGAGAACATATGGGCACAGGGAAGGGAACATCACACACCGGGGACTGTTGGGGGCTGGGGGACAAGGGGAGGAACAGCATGAAGAGAAATACCTAATATAGATGACGGGTTGATGGGTGCAGCAAACCACCATGGCACATGTATATGTATGTAACAAACCGGCACATTCTGCACATATATCCCAGAACTTAAAATATAATAATAATAGACTTGCCTATAAAATTATACCTTGACTATGAGGGAATAGAGGTAAGGAACGAATTCTAGTATGTTCATATAAATGTGCAACTGCTCTGTGTCTACTTCTTAAGCCAGCAGAAACGCAAAAGCTGGTATCAAAAATCAGCCCCTACCTTTAAGGAATTTATAGTTTGATTTGGAAAATAACATATAAAACAATGCACTGTGAGCACTAATGTTACAAGGAGCAGATAATAGTTTAACTTGATATGAGAAGTGCCTGTCATTTCCTTTCCTATACACCAGTCCCTGTTTTATTTAGGGAACCTCTCGTGCTCCCTTCTTATCCACTCCTTCAGCCCAGTCGACTAAGGGAGTAGACACCAATCTCCAGGCCAAACTGACTACACCAGGATGGATGGCTTGCCTATACCAGGTCAGTTACTTTCCCAGGGAATGTATTGGAACTCCAGGGACTCTTGTTTATCTCCACTGGCTGCCTGAACTGTCAGATAATATAATCAGGCTTATGGGCAGGAATGGATGAAGGGCAAGTAAGAGAAAAAAAATTGAAAAAGAAAAAGAGATGCAGAAATAAGAAACAAGCAAACAAGCAACCTCAGAAAAGGTGTGAGAAGAGCTGTTTTGGTCACTCAGTGGCTGTTTTTCACTCTCAGGTGACTGTTCTTTCCTTCATTTTTACTCTATAATAAATCTCTGCCCTATCCAATAACATAAGTTTCTACTTAAGTTTGTTGGGGTGGGAACTATTCTTGCAAACAAATCATTCCTAAAACATAGATGCAGAAGAAAAGGAAAGGCATCTTGACATCAGGTAAGAGCACAACCTAAGATACAGTGGTAGAAGGAAGAACGTGCCATGTAAGATAATGCAATGTAAGGGGAAATGCAAAGTTAAAATGGATGATCTGAAATATATGCTCAATTATGGAAATCTTAAAACCAGAGGAACATGCCATGTAAGACAATGCAATGTAAGGAGAAATGCAAAGTTAAAATGGATGATCTGAAATATATGCCCAATTATGGAAATCTTAAAACCAGAGGAATTTGTCATTGCTAGGGATTCATTACAGGTTCTAGAGTAGAGCAAATTTTATCATAAAAGTGGTATTTTAGGAAGATCATTCTGTAAGTGCTGCATAGAAAGGAGAACCCTCAAGTTATGGAGATGGGCAAATTATTAGAGTAATTGTGGTGTGGGATGGAAAAGAGTCTGAATGCAAGTTCATTTTAAGGAAAGAAATGACAAAGGAGCCTTCTGAGAAATGTTAGCCATGTGATAAAGCATACTCTACACAGACTATAACTTACAATTCTATATAAGGAGCTAATGTTAAAAAAAATTTCATTCATGCCAATATCATAGAAAATATCCAAAAGACTTCTACTAGTTATATTGATATTATGCCTATGATATAATACAAAGCGTTCTATGTTACATAGCACAATAGCTATAATGACAGAATTATGCTTAAGGCTGATGAACAGGCACCATTAACAACATGTCTATTTAAAGAAACTGCTGAAATAACTTTGAGACTCTAACCTGAAATACAATTTACCTATAGTGGAGCATGGAATTGACTGTGCATTGCAATCGCCTGCTGAAGTTTCTCTTCCTTGGCTCTTCTACAGTGGCAAATCTGGAAAATAAATTTTTAAAAATACCGGTCACTTTTCCAAAGATATGCCTACTACTTTACGTCCTAAAGTATGACAGGAATCTTCTAACTTGTTGGCATTATTTTAAGTTTTGAATGTTGAAGATAGCTAATAATCTAATAGCTAAAATTATTAGATTATGAGCTAATTCATTTCATTAGCACTAATGTTACAAGGAGCAGGTAACAGTTTGAAGAGGTCATGAGAAATGCCTATCATTTCCTTTCCTGTACTCCAGTCCCTGTTTTAGGGAACCTCTCATGCTCCCTTCTCATAATCCACTCCCTCAGGCTAGCTGACTGGGCAGAGGACCGCATGACACCAATTCATTTTGAATTAGCTAATAATCTAAGAATTCAGTGTTGAAGATAACTAATAAAGATTAGCTATTCAAACTGAATGTTGAAAACAGCTAATGTTGAAGACAGCTAAGAATTTAATAATCAAAAAAATAAAACAAAACAACACAAAAAAAACCCACTTGCTTGGAAGTCAGGCTTTGCCTGCCAGCTTCTGGAATGTAAAATAAACACTGATCCTTTATATCAATTATGCGACTATATAACTTTAAATATCTGTGTTTAAAAAGTATGGACATAAGTTCTGCTACTGTTAACCAGGAAGATTAAAAGATACAAGCTTCAAGGCACAGTTATACAACATTAAAGAATAACAGACCAGAAATAAATGTCTTACTAACACTATAACCATAGGTAAGTCACTAAAATCTCTGAACTTCAATTTCCTCTCATGAAAAATGGGAATGATAAAATCCACCCCATCTGCCTTAACAGGAGTGAGTGAGTGAGTGAGTGTGAGTGTGTGTGTGTGTGTGTGTGTGTATGCGTGTGTCACAGTTGTTTCATACAGCTTACTAACACAAGATTATTTTTAAAATGTGATTATTTCAGACAAATTAGGTAAACAGTTTGGACTGTATTAAAAGGCAAGAAACTATTAAGCAGACTTTTGGATTTTTCTTTAAACACAACAGAAATATTAGAACAGAACAGAAAATGTTTCTCAATTTTTAAAAATGTCTTTTATAATCCCTATAGATTACTATCTAAACGAGTGGTAAAACAAATCATTGAAGAGTAGATTTCAACTATTAAGACTAGACTTAGATTTACCAGCTGTATTACAGAGTGATACAGATACTACCATTTCTGAAACAGAACTATTTGATTTACCTGCTTGTATACTCAGAAAATGCAAGTCTAAAGTGACAGGAGGATGTTGTTATCATTCTCAAGAGGCTTTTCAGATTTCTCTCACAGCACTCAAAACTCCAGCTCAGTAATGTGCTGGAGTTTTTCACTCATGAGTATGCTTTTCACTCATGAGTATGAGTAATGTTTTTCACTCATGAGTATGCTAAAGTAATTTGATATTATACTGTCAAAAAAAAAAAATTGTTTTCTTCTAGATCAGCACAAAGTTTATTAGCCATTTCTGCTCAGCAGAGCCCCTTTCTAACCAGGACTATTCCTCTGACAGACAGGAAACAGCCACATGTGCAGGCTCTCACTCTCATTTATACCAACTCACATCAAAAGGACATCTTAGAGCAATGGCAGTTGTCTAACCCGCTGGGTTCCCTGGGAATAGCTAAGGTGTGAGGCTGTCTAGAGTCCCATGACAAACCTTCAAAGTTTTAAGTTCCAGGAACTTGGTTTTTGCCCACATCCACACACAAGGAATGGAAAACCTTCCTTTCAGGTAAATAATCTATTGTACAAAAAACGGGGATGATATAATAGAGAAATAGCTAAGACCCAGTGCTTCTCCTCCTCTATAAAAATACCAGACTTATCCAATATTTGTCCTCAACTGAAGAGTATTACATACTGTTCTCTTTTCCATGAAGCTACTAAGAAAATCATCTATTTCCATTTTTCCCTCCAAGAAGTCTTCCGCAATATTATCAGATTCTTCCTCAGCTTCATGTGCAGCTACTTTCAATCTTGCCTGTAGGGCACTTGCACTACAGCTCTGAAAAAGAAAGCCAAGCACTACTTTAATTTATGATACACACAAGAATTACTCACAGGGAAAGGAAGTTAGGTAGTGGTATGGAGAAACTATTATATGCCTTAAATAACCACTTTTTGAGAAAATCTGCTATGTTATAATTCTGCACCCAGGTCTTCAGCTTTTGGATAGCAGTAGATACCTAACTCAAGAGAAACCAATCTATTGGCTACAAACTACTAAAGGAGAGAAACTGGGCAAATCATTGTTCTCTCCTAAGGATTTAGGAATTAAATCATTGTGGTAGATACCTGCTAAGGAGACCACTAATGATCTCACCTCCTGATATTCCTGCCCTTGCATAATCCCACGCTTGAGTGTGGGCTGGACCTGATGACTCATTTTTAATGACTAGAACAAGGATAAAATGATGGGATTACATTTCACTAAAGTAGTGAAAGACTGGTACACAGAAAACTGTTAAGATACTGCTATAAGAAACTGAAGGAATAAATTACTGGAAAGACATCCCATGTTTGTGGGTTGAAAGATTTAACATTCTTGAAAAGACATTACTAACCAAAGCAATCTACAGATTCAATGCAATCCCTATCAAATCTTGATGGCATTTTTTGCAAAAACAGAAAAACCCATCCTAGAATTCACATGGAATCTCAAGAGACCCCAAATAGCCAAAACCATCTTGAACAAAGATGATTAATATTTCCTGATTTCAAGTTACTACAAATTTACAGTAATCAAAACTGTGATACTGGCATAAAAACATTAAGAACAATGGAACAGAATACAGAGCCCAGAAATAAACTCTCACATATATGGCCAAATGATTTTCAACAAGGGGACTGAGTCCAGTTAATGGGGAAAGGACAGTCTTCAACAAATGGTGCTGGAAAAAACTAGATATCAACAAGCAAAGGAATGAAGATGTATCCTTACCTTACTTAAATACAAAGTTTGATTCAAAATGGATCAAAGACCTAAATGTAGGCACTAAAACTATTTTTAATAATAGCCATCCTGCTGGGTATCGTGGCCCATGCCTGTAATCCCAGCACTGTGGGAGGCCGAGGCAGGCAGATTACCTGAGCCCAGGAGTTCAAGACCAGCCTGGGCAACACAGCGAGACCTTGTTTGTACAAAAAATATAAAAATTAACCAGGTGTGATGGCATGCACCTGTAGTTTTAGCTACTTGGGAGGCTGAGGTGGGAGGATCGCTTGAGCCTGGGAGGTCAAGGCTGCAGTGAGCTGTGATCATGGCACTGCACTCCAGCCTGGGCGACAGAGTAAGAAAAAATAGTAATAACAGCCATCCTAATGCATTTGGGGTAGTATCTCTTTGTGACACATCACACACAGAAATGAACAGTAACGCACCATTTTCTTATTACCCTTGCCAAAATTGGTTTTCTATCTTTACAAGTATGGCTCACATGGATATTTTATTTGGCTTTTTAAAAAACCATAGTAAAGCTGAACATATTATCAAAAATTTCCTGTTACTTTTTCATTAAATATTTATTGAGTACCTACTACGTGCCAACCACTGGACCAGGTATTAGGTATACAGTGGAAATGAAATAAAACAGGTTCCTCCATCATGGAACCAATGGTCTACTGAAGTGGCTTCCATATGTTAGAGTGTAGAAGATTCATCATTCCCAGAAAATCTTGAGTGAGAACACCTAGAAAGGAGCCTAGGAATCAATGTCTTGTGTGTGTCTTTTTAAAATTATTTCAAGAATCATTTCCAGCAATTCTTACATAAATATAAGGATCAGAATAACTGTTAAAGCAGAATCTTTACTGGACATTTATGTTTCTCCTTTTGTCAGTTTCCTGTTTTTGCCTTTTGCAATAGAGCATTGGCATTAGTATTTGTTGTATATGCTAAAAATATTTTTTCCCCTTTTTTAATTTCACTTTTGATTTCATGACTTTTAACATATCCAAGTTTTCAATCTGTATAAATATGTCAAGTGTTTCCTTTTTGCTTGTATCTGTTTTATTATGTTAGAAAGGAAAACCACCATAATCTTAAAGAAAAAATCCTAAGAGGTAGTTGACTTTTTATGGTTTCCACTGAAGTAGTTTATCTGTAATACCTTTCTGTGTATTGTATGATCCAGTGATTGAACCTTTTTCTAACTGAATACTAAACAGCCAATTTTACAGTTTACTGAATCCTAAATTTTTTCCAACTGCTATTCACATACACAAGTCTATTTTTGAACTGTATAGTCTGTTCCATAGAAATAATTTTCTCTTCCTACAAAACTACTACACTATTTTAAATAATTAAGTTTAACAGTGTATTCTGATGCTAGGAAAGGGAATATTTTTCATTTTTTCCTTTTGTTCAAGCTTTTCCTGACTACTTTTACCCATCTGATAGCTAAAGTTTAAGATGAACTTTAGAATATAGCTGTTAAGATTTAAGAAAATACTCTTGGCATTTTGATTAGAACTGTATTAAATTTGTAAGTTATTTTGAGGAGAATGAAATCTTTATAATACAGTATCTTTCATTCAGTATTCTATGCTGCTCTAAATAGTCTTAGAAAATAGAAAACTCAACTCTTCTTTTATGACATTCAATAAAGTTTCCTAACTTACTTCATTGGGTTCACTTCTAAGTACTTTACAGTTTTGTTCCTATTGTAAATGAGTTGTTTTCTCTACTTCATTTTGCAATAGTAATTGCGGAAACACGGGAAGAATTTCTCAGTTCTCTAGAATTTTGGATTATTTATTTTTGGTAAACAACTGTTTCATTTCTTCTTTTATTTTATTCCACTTTTTTTCATCTTGTCTTCTGCAGTACTAAGAACCTCCCAAGCAACGTTAAACAGCAGTGATCATGAGGCATTACTCTTATTCCTAACATTAATGGGATCCTGGAAATGTTTAGTCATTAAATGTGATGTTTACTGCTGGTTTCTCATATTCTTTTTCAAATAAACAATTTCTATTTTTAATTTGCTATGAGTTTGTATAAAGAATGATGTTGAATATTGTGAAAGCTTCTTCAATATTTACTAAGGTCCAATGTATATCTAACAGTACTTCAGTAGATTCTCACACATTTTCTATTAAAGAGGACTGTTTAAGTTAGACTCCTAATTATTTCTGCTCATATGACCTCAAGGAAGTTATTTAATTGCCCCATGCCTCAGTTTCCCTACCTGTAAAATGTAAAATGGGAAAAAGTAACAATACCTATTTCATAGGATTTGGTGTAATAATGGGTCAATATATGTAAATCGCTTCATGCTGTGCAAGACATATTAATTGCTCAATGTTAGCTATTGTTATTTCTTTATTCTGACAAATGACCATATTATCTGAAATTCATTATAAATTTATATTCTCCTTTACCATCTTTTTGGCTGTTGTTGGTTTATATCTATTTTATGTTTTACTTCATTGGCTTTACCCAAAGTTCCTGATTCTAAAGGAAACAGAATATTGTTAACTATGATGTTGTTACTGATATGAATAAAGATTATGTCCTCCATTTCCTTTTCATTTTTAAAGATTCATTTTTTTCCAGAAATATAGGTTGATTTTTATAAAATTATTTTGATTTTCATATAACTGGATTTCTAGCATAAAACCTATTTGTAGCCGATACTATATATTTTTTAAATATTATACTTCTAAATTTGCTAACTTTTCATTTAAGCTTATTTGTACATAAGCTTACAAGTGAGTCAAAAGTTTTTGATGTTGTTGTTGCTAGGTTTCACTACAAGGGTTACAACGGTTTCACAACTTTCCCAGTAAAGTTATTTGTCAGGGCCTGTCATAATTTTCTGTTTTGGAAACAAATACACTCTTGTATGACCATAAATAATGTATGACACCTCATCACTGAGAGCTATTCATCTATGTTTAAAGGCATCATGTCTTATAAGGTCAGATACCTCAAAGTTTCTGATGATAATGAAAGTAAGAACATGACTCATGCATATTAAGATTAAAAATTCTGGCCGGGCATGGTGGCTCACGCCTGTAATCCTAGCACCCTGGGAGGCGGAGGTGGGCGGATAACCTGAGGTCAGAAGTTCATGACCAGCCTTGCCAACATGGAGAAAACCCTTCTCTACTAAAAATACAAAATTAGGTGGATGTGGTGGCACATGCCTGTAATCCCAGCTACTCTGGAGGCTGAGGCAGGACTATGGATTGAACCTGGGAGGTGGAGGTTGCAGTTAGCGGAGATCACGCCATTGCACTCCAGCTTGGGCAACAAGAGCGAAACTCCATCTCAAAAAAAAAAAAGGAAAAAAAAATTCTATGGCAAAGGAAAAAACCTAAACAGCCTTACCTCACTAAGTTCATGCTGCCTTTGCATCTTCTTTTCAAAAGTAGACTTCATTTGTGTAAGTAATTCATACTAAAAGAGAAAATGAAAAGGATGCTTTATTCTATTTTAAAATTATGTAAATCTCTTCAAAATGATGACTAACTCACCTTATCTAAAACAGTTTGCCTTTTGGCTTCCAAACTGGGCTCCAAAAGGAGATTTTTTCCTGTAAGATAAATCTCCAGTTTACTTCTAGGTAAAAAAACAGATTTTTTTCAGAAAATTTGAGGTGAGAAGAGGGAAGACATACTTGCTAGCTCCTCAATACTTTTTACTAAGTCATCTTTGTCAGTAATAATTTGTTTTAGTTGAGGCAAAGTCAGAAACTGTTCTAGTAATACCTCCTCTTGTTCATTCATATCTGTGAGTTGTGACACACTAGAAACACAAAAGAAAAAAAGTTAATAAATATCAGATATCAAGTTTTTCTCCATGACAACTATTTATAATTTTTCAGCTTTATTTAGTTGATAGGATTCTAAATAATTTTCACATATACACATAAGGCAGCCAATTTTAACCTTAAAATCATGTGAAACATCAACCACAATGGAACATAAAGCAGTCTGGAATACATTCTCAACAGAATCTGTAAAAGTAAATTCTGGCCCAATGGATTTATCAATATATCTACTTTCTTTAAAAATCACAACTGTGTAGAAGTGTTCAGAGTTATACAGTGACCTGAAATTAAAGACAAAGTAACTTAACTCAAGTAAAGAAAAATGTATAAAACTAGGGTTCTCCCTTATTCAGCTTAGATTTCTTAAAATAGGAGAGCAGTAATGTAGTTAAGTATTTTTTTCTTGTTCTAAATTCTATTTAACTTAATTGCTTTAGAATACCACTAATTTCTTAAATTTCTCTGATAGGAACCAGACTGATATGTAAAATTTAAGCTATTTATTTCTTCCAAGCATAATATTGAACATACTAGTACTACACTAAATTTAGAGGAGTAAAAGTCCACAGACAAGCTAGCATTAGAAGAATTTCTTCTTAGCCATTTCATTGTATGTACTGATGGGAGGGAAACAGAACTGAAAAGAGGCCAGAATAGTTACTGTAACATTTTGGCTTGTAAAAAACTTTTATGTGAAACTGTTCTATCTAGTCAGCTTTAGATCAGTTCAGGGCCTTATTCCAAGGATGTGTTGGCCAAAATGTAGCCAGTAAAATCTCCCAAGACTCTAAAAGATAAATAGTCTCTGCTAGTATATACTGCCAGTTACTGTAAGACCAGTAAGAAAGGGTACATAAGCAGTCACTACAACTCTGCTTTAACCTCTGGACCTATTTAGCTTACAGATGTGTGGCTGTCACAGTAAGAGTTATAGATATGTTTCTGTGTGTAGATGTGTATATGTTACATATATTCATAAATTATTTAAAGAAAAGAAATAATGGAGGGCTAAACCAAAAACAAAAATGGGTATCTGTAGGGTGAGAAAACTACGTAGAAGGAATATGGATGGAAGCAAATCTTATTTTTTACTATGGAACCACAGAAAAATGTTGGATAATTTGAAGATAACTAAAAGGGAAAAAAAGCAGTCTTTAAAATTCAAAGAAAATTGACTGCTTTAAAAATAAATAAACCTGTTTTTTCTAAGTTAGATAAACACCCAGAGAAAAATTATTTGAAGAGATTAAAAAAAACAATAACAACAGTATATTCTGCCATGTCATATACCAAAGACAACAGAACTGTAAAAAGCAAAAACAGGCTGGGCGCAATGGCTCACACCTGTAATCCCAGCATTTTGGGAAGCCGAGGCAGGTGGATCACGAGGTCAGGAGATCAAGACCATCCTGGCCA